>CM066990.1:110501872-110664372 GCA_033977485.1 Hydrangea macrophylla | reverse complement strand
AATTGTACAACTTCGATCGATCGAGAGTCTTTCGATCGATCGAACCCTAAAATTTTAAGGATTCTTTGAACAGAATATTTATGCACCCCCAACTAACAAAAATTATTCTGCAAAAGCAGGAATACTATAGAGTAGTGTAACAGAACAAGCAAGCCAGAATCAATCATCTTAGTAATATAAAATTGCAATTTTTTATAAATATAAATTTTAATAGCATCCTTTTTGCAAAATTATTTCCCCCCACTTTGGTACTTAAGACCTTATTACAATGAAAAACCATAAATAAACTAAAGATAACTAAGATTTGTCTAGGATTACACTTCAATTGCAAATGGATAGACGAATGCAAAACTACAATTGAAGTGAACCACTATTCTTCAAGCATGAAAACTTCGTCTTCCACAATTGCTTCATACTCCACCAAATCTTCAAAGCTGGAGTCCAAAGTCAACAATTCATGATTCCAGAAGGATCTGAAAGCGTCAAGAGTATCATCGACTGTGTCTGAAACATCCAAAGAATCAAAAGCGCAAGCAAGAGGTGAGCTTGGTAAGCCTAATGGCGTCAAAGATAAAGGGAGTGTAGCTCATCAGCTGTTCTTTCTCTTATGGCAGAGTACCAGGAGACCCTATGGGAGGTCCATGAAACAGTAAGTACGGAAGGAACACTGGTAGACTATTGTGATTCATAGTGATAATCCTGGACAAGGTAAAACAAAAGGAAACAAAAAAAGAAAGAAGAATAAGACAAGGAAAACAAGGAATAGAAACAAATGAAACAAATGCAAGAAAAAGAATTAAAACAAAGAAGAATATGACATTGTGTTAACCTCACTATTAGCATGAATGCCCAGCGTGCACTAGCTGGCCAAGGACATTGAAGCCTAAACAGTAAGTAGCTTAGGTGCATGTAGAGGTATGGGACCAGCTCGAGAATGAGAAAGTCATCAATAAATGTGAAAACAACGTTGTGGCGTCAGGCACAACATCTTGTAAGTCATTCTCGTCCTATGGTTCCCACATCGAGTCATTTTTCCACTACTCTAGGACTGCATCGTCAACCTCACCAACAAAGTAACCCTTCACTTCTCTTTCTTCGTCAGGGAGCTCTATATTTTCAAAAAGATTAATGTCGAGGAGAGCTGGTATGTATGGGATATATCCTTGAGATATGTCAATGAAAACATTCACATCTGGCCCTTCATATAGTGAAAGGCAGAATGCAACCTCCTCAGCTGTCCATGGCGGGTTTTGATATTCAGAATCGGCCTAAGAGCCTATTGAATGGACATCATCATCTCTCATTTTGGAACCTGCAGTTGAGTAATATGAGGAATAGCGGATTAAGAACAACGTCACATTTGAGAAGAATAATTAAAACAAAAATAGCAGAAATAAAACAAAATGCAAGAAATGAAAAGTTTACAACAATAGGATGTGACTCTCTTTGGTATTTTAGGTGGAAGAATAGTTGGGCTCATCCAGTTGGATGTGCTCAGCTTCGGTTTAGAAGTTCTCCAAGAACGGCTTTAACCTTTGGCCATTGACCTTGAAACTTTCATCGTTCTTGGGATTTATGAGCTCGACGGCCCCATATAGAAAAATAGATTTCACGATAAACGGACCTGTCCACCGGGATCGGAGCTTACCTGGAAAAAGGTGAAGGCGAGAGTCATAAAGCAAGATTTTCTGCCCTGGCTCGAATGTTTTCCGAAAAATCATTTGATCACGGCGAGCCTTCAACCTTTCCTTATGCAACTTTGCAGAGTCATACGCATCTTTACGGATTTCCTCTAGCTCTGCAAGTTGGAATTTTCTTAGCTGACCTCCCTCTTCAATATCGAAGTTTAATGAGTAAGTCGCCCAATATGCTTTATGCTCAATCTCGACAGGGAGGTGGCAAGCTTTTTCGTACACTAGCCTGTACGGGGACATTCCCAAGTTTATTTTATACTGGTACAATACGCCCATAGAGCATTGGTCAGCTTGTATGCCCAGTCTTTCCTGTTGAAGCTAACTATCTTTTTAAGAATATGTTTTATTTCTCGATTAGCCAACTCTGCCTGCCCGTTAGTTTATGGGTGGTAAGCTAGTGCGATCTTGTGATTAATCCCGTATTTTCTTGAGGAGTGACTCTAAAGGCCTATTGCAGAAGTGCTTGCCTTGGTCACTTATTAATGCCATCAAGGTTCCAAAACATGACAGAATATGTTCCTTTAGAAAGGACATTATTGTTCTGTGGTCGTTGCGTCTCGTCGGTATTGCTTCTACCCATTTCGATACATACTCCACGGCTAGGAGTATGTATTCACAGTTGTTTGATTTTGGGAACGGGCCCATCAAATCTATGCCCCAACAATCGAATATTTCAATTGTGATTATAGGAGTTAAGGGCATAGAGTTCCTTTTTGAAATTGTACCAAGCTTTTGACAGCGGTGGCACAATTTACAAAAGGAATAAGCATCCTTAAATACGGTGGGCCAGTAAAAACCATTGTGTAGGACATTTTATGAGGTCTTTTGCGAAGCAAAGTGGCCACCGTAGGCTTCTGAATGGCATGATGCTAAAATTACGATTATATCCTCATTCAGAAGTCAGCGTCTGATGACATGATCAGTGTAATATTTGAAAAGGTACGGGTCATCAAAGAAGAAGTGACGTGCAAACGAGAGGAATCGTTTCTTATCTTGATTTGACCAATGCCCGGGGGTTTCTCCCGTGACTAGATAATTAACTATATCCGTATACCAGGGCAAACTAGAAACAGTCATCAGTTGATCATCTGAGAATTCATCCTTAATCGGCAGCGGTTCAGTATTGTCAACAAACGTTAACCGAGATAAATGGTCCGTGACCACATTCTCTACTCCTTTCTTATCCTTGATTGTGAGATCAAACTCTTGGAGTAGGAGTATTGAACGGATAAGCCTTTGTTTTGCATCTTTCTTGGATAGCAAATATTTAAAGGATGAGTGATCTGTAAAACAGACAATCGGGGACCCTATCAGATAAGACCTGAATTTGTCCAAGGCGAATACTATAGCTAGTAGCTCTTTTTCAGTAGTTATATAATTCATTTGAGCTTCATTCAGTGTTCGACTGGCATAATAGATAACGTATGGCTTATTATCCTTCCTCTGTCCTAGAACTGCGCCAATAGCGTAGTCGCTAGCATTGCATATTAGTTCAAAAGGCAAACTCCAGTCGGGTGCCTATATTATTGGTGTGGAGGTAAGGTGGTCTTTTAGTGCATCAAAAGATGTTTGGCAGTTTTTCGACCATTTGAATGGTGTGTCTTTGACAAGCAGTTGACAAAGCAGTTGTAAGATTGTACTAAAATTTTTGATAAATCGACGATAGAACCCCGCATGCCCCAAGAAGGAACGAATGTCTTTAACTATACGGGGGACAGATGGATTTGAGATTATGTCAATTTGGGCTTTATCCACTTGGATACCTTTATCAGAGATTATATGGCCGAGGACTAATCCCTTGGTCACCATAAAGTGACACTTCTCCCAGTTTAATACCAGGTGTTTGTCCTCACATCGTGCTAGTACCTGTTCTAGGTTTTCTAAGTAATTGTCAAAACTATGTCTAAACACAGAGAAATCGTCCATGAAGACTTCGAGTATTTGTTCGACCATATCACTAAAGATACTTAACATGCACCGTTGAAAAGTAGCATGTGCATTGCATAAGCTGAAGGGCATGCGACGGTAGGCGAAAGTACCAAAGGGACACGTAAAAGTTATTTTCTCCTGATCTTCAGGAGTGATTTCGATCTAATTGTATCCATTATATTCATATATAAAATAGTAGTACTTGTGACCCGCCACTCGTTCTAACATTTGGTCCATGAACAGCAAAGAAAAGTGGTCTTTTCGGGTCACAGTGTTTAACTTTCTGTAATCGATACACATCCTCCTCCGGTAGGGACGCGTGTAGGTACCAACTCTCCATTTTTATTGGGAATAACCATTATACCTGCTTTTTTAGGGACTACTTTGGTCGGACTAACCCACAGACTGTCAGAGATTGGATAAATTATCCCAAAGTGAAGTAATTTTAAAACTTCTTTCTTAACTACTTCTTGCATGTTGGGATTTAGACGCCTTTGCATTTTTCGCGATGGTTTAGCGTCTTCTTCTAGATAAATTTTATGGGTGCAAATGGACGGACTTATGCCTTTGAGGTCGGCAATTGTCTATCCCAATGCTCCCTTATGTTGTTTCAGCATTCGAACTAGTTTACCCTCTTGTTCGGAGTTTAAGATGGATGAAATTATAACGGGGTATGTTTTCTCAGTTCCCAGGAAAGCATATTTGAGCTCCTTGGAAAGCTCCTTTAATTCCAAGTCAGGGAACTGAAAACTAGAGGGCATAACCAATTTCATTTTTGGAGGCAACGATTTATATGGTATCACCCACATGCATCCATCTCTATCCTCCTCTTTTGTTTCCATCATGAGGCACATTTGATTTGGTTAAGGTCGGCATCCAATGGAGTAGAATTGTTAAGTCGATAGACTGCGTTGAATTGTGACACAACTACCTCCAAAGGATCTTTGTAATTGACAACATTGGCCTCATCTTCAATGACCATTTTGATGTAGTTAACTTCTTCTTCATCCTCGTATTCTTCAGGTTGGGGATTTGAAAAGATTTTGACATTTAAAGTCATATTCTCAAATACGATGGTCATAATACCACTTTTTATTTTTATCGTGGCATCGATGGTGTTGAGGAATGGACGTCCGAGAATCACCGAGATTTGTACATATGGATTGGACACGGGTTCAGTGTCTAAGATTACAAAATCAACTGGGAAAATAAATGAGTCTATTTGTACGAGGATGTCCTCCAGTATTCCTCTAGGGTATTTCACCGACCTATCTGCCAGTTGTAGTACAACTAGAGTAGGTTTGAGTTTACCCAACCCTAGTTGTTTATAGACAGAGTATGGCAGTAGGTTAATACTTGCTCCTAGATCGAGGAGTGCATTATCTATTCTTTGATTCCCAATTTGGCATGAGACCGTAGGGGTACCAGGGTCTTTGAGTTTAGGCGACAGTTCATTTTGGATGATTGCGCTCGCTTGGCAAGCGACATATGCGTGTTTCTTCACACTCTGCCGCCTCTTGACCATGCATATTTCTTTAAGATATTTAGCATAGGCCGGTACTTGTTTGATTGCATCAAGGAGTGGAAGGTTTATTTTAACTTGTTTAAATAGTTCCAAGAACTCCTGATTCTTTATCTCATTTTTAGGCTTCTTTAGCCTTTGAGGGTAAGGAGCGGGGAAAGGGCATTTAGGTAATTCGTCTTTAACAGGCTCCTTTCTAGGCCTTTTCTCAACTTCTTAGACTTCTTTAGGAGCATCATCATTTGATTCTAATGGTTCGTTATTAGTAGATGGCTCATCTTCCTGGGTAGATGGCTCGTTTGTATTTACCACTTCATGCTCTTTATACTCTTCAGGTGTAGAAAGAGGCATGTTGTGCCCTATAATCTTGCCGCTTCTCAGAATAGTCATGGCTTTTGCATGTTCTTGATTATTGGGACCATTGTTGTATCCCTTAGGGTTTTAAAGTGGTTGGGCAGGAAATGTTCCACCCGATCCCTCTTGTCGTGCATCCATTCTCTCTAACGTCACAAACATTTTACTCATCATTTGAATCAATTGTTGTGTTAGATTCTTGTTAGAGAGTGGGTCTTCCTCTTGCACCTTTTTATGTGGTGGCACATACACATTTGATTGTTGGTTATTAAAGGGTTGAGCTTGGTTGTAGTTATTAGATCTATTTTTATTGAATTGCTGGGGATGTCTACTGTATTGCCCTTGATATTGGTTATTGTTGTTGTAGGGCTATTGCTAATATTAGTTTTGGGTCCCAGCGTCGTTTTTCCAATCAAAATTGGAATGATTCCATCGATTGTTATTGAAAATTATTGTTGTTATTATAGGAATTCCCCGCTCCTTATATCCTTGCATGGCGTTCATTTTCATGGGGGCCTGTTCTTAAAAATACAGCACATTAGGACAGTATTGAGTTGTGTGTCCCAACATATGGCATGTGCCGCATGGTTCTTCAGGCAAAATCTATCTAGAACTCTCGCCTTTCATTTCTAACTCCTCTACCTTTCTTGCTAGTTCTTCGTATTTTGTCATTAGGTGATCTTCAATTTTTAACTGATAAATACTTTTCTCCTCTACAACTGCTAACTGTGTACGTGAAACCTCTTCAGAGTTTGACCATTCATGAGCTTGTTCGGCTAACCACTCGAAGTGGGTTTCAGCCTCTTCGGTGTTTTTGCTAAGAAATGGACCTACGCTCATAGTTTCAACCAGTTTTTACGTTTTACCATTTAGTCCTTCATAAAAGTAGCTAGTGGTTCGCCATTTCTCATACCCGTGATCTGGGCATGAGAGAAGCAAATCTTTGAAATGCTCCCAAGTTTGAGTAAAGGTTTCATTGCTCTTTTGTTTATAGGAGTTTATTTGACGTTTAAGTTCGGTGGTCATGCGAGGTGGAAAGAATTTCTTTAAAAATGCGATGTTCATTGCATGCCAAGTGAAGATTGAATTTGAATTGAGGGTAAACAACCATGCTTTTGCTTTATCATTCAGAGTGAAAGGAAATAATATTAAGCGTGTTACATCTACAGGACAGTTCTGAGAAAATGTTTTACAAACATCCTCAAAGTCCTTGACATATAGATATGCATTCTCGCTTTCCATTCTGTGAAATGTTGGAAGGAGTTGAATCATTCCATTTTGAAAATGGAACTCGCCCGCACGGGGTAGAATGAGAATACAAGGAGTAGGTGTGTGTTCAGGTTGCATGAGATAGCGCAAAGGACGTAGCGAATCGTCAATAGGCACAACCCTATTCTCACCATTTTCACTTTGATCGTCAGCCATAGATTCTGTAGGTGTGACGACGGGTTGATAGAACTAGAAGAATTAGATGAGTAGAGTGGATTTTTGAAGATTCCTTCAATGGAATTATCAGACATGAAAGGGAAAAGACTAAAAAGATTTTAAACCTAAAGAAAATGAAAAAGAAAAAGAAACAGAAATAGATGAAGAAAGAGCGAGATAATCGAAATACTAGCTGGTGGCCTTCCCCGACAACGGCGCCAAAAACTTGACACGATGAAAAAGTTGTGTGCGCTTGTGTGCTATACCCAAGTGTAGGTAGACGTGTAAGTAGTACTGGATAGGTCCAGGTTGATCCCACAGAGAAGGTTTTAAACTAGCTATTTAGATTAACTTAAAGAGAAAATAAAAATTCGATGATTAAAGAAAGGTATAGAACACGAAGTTCCACAATTAATAACTACTAAAATTAAAGCAACAAAATTAAAATAGTAATTACTAATTAACTAAAGCGATATTTAAAAAGGTTTTACTTTTATAAAAAGGGAACGTTGGGGTCACACGAATCCACAATGACCTTGCCATCTTCCATGTAGTTTCATTAAGCTCTATGGAATACGTCTCTCTACAGTATTCCGTATTTTCTAAAGTTAAAGATTCAGTAGTCTTTTCATGGCCGGGACTATATCATCACAGTTGATTTAAAAATACATGAAGGCGGTTTAAAATAATAGTTAGGACTCGCACTCTGAATGGTGTTAGCATTCAAAGTGATTTGCAAAAGTTATTGAAGAAAAATGCCTAAAGGCTTAAAGTTCAGACTGTTTTGACAAATTGAGCATTTGGGGACAGTTTGATAACAAATCTCAAAAATAGAGTCTAGGAATACTGCAAAGAACCATCTCAAGAATCTGAAAGTTCAATTGATCGACGCGCTCTCGATCGATCGAACATCATCATCTCTCAATCGATCGAAATGTCTTCGATCGCTTGACTGTATATCTGTTTCGATCAATCGAACTAACTTCGATCGATCGAATGCAGATTTTATACTGCTGCATGGTAGAGGCTGGAGATCACTGTTTCATCGTGATCTCCCAACTCTAGGACTACTCAGACATGGTCTGGGTGTCTCAGATTGCTTTTTAATGTGATGGTTCATTAAGGCTACATGTGTTTGCAATTTTAACATGAAACTTATGAAAACTTAGGGATTAACAATAAACTATCATGCAAACTACGATTATTACTACTTCTACTACTAGAAATCACAAGCAGAATATAAACACCAATAAAACGAAACCTGGTTGAACTGCAAACTTCTATTAAACTATAAATATTCAAAGCAAAGTAGTATCTAATGTATAAAAACCTACAAAACCTACAAAACCAACAAACTTTCTCTCCCTCTATATAAAAACTGTGAAACGAATATAGACAGCCTTAGGGCTAGGGTTAACAACACTTCTTTCTGCTACGTACGCGTAAATTCTTATAAAAGGCATGTTCGATCGATCGAACGTCCTTCGATTACTTGAACTTTGAATTACTCGAGCACTTGAACTGGATTTGATCGATCAAACACTCGATCGCTTGAATCTCCTTCGATCACTCAAACTCCACTTTTCTTCTTTGAATTACCTTGCTTTTAATCAAGTTTTCCCCTTTATCCCGTTATTCATTTCTGCACACAATAGAACAATGATCTGCACAAAACAATAGCTAAAACAACACAACTCATCGTGGATTGTCACATTGTATAAAAGCTGGCATTGTAACACAAACTACAGATAAAATAGGGAGTTGTAAACTAAATCAGTGTATTTCCTTCTTTTAGCGCGGTTGTATTTTACAAATACCCCCGCTTGTCGGGTGTCTCGTGTTCTCTTCTCTCTCTCCAATTCTCTCTTTTTCTTTTCTTTATTTTCTGTAAATTGAGAGACTCCTTAGTCTCTTGACACACATGCACTATGCATGTTGTGTTGTCAATGCCACATTTTTCCATCTCTTGACACACATGCACTATGCATGTTGTGTTGTCAATGCCACATTTTTCCATCTTCTCATTTATACCCTGGAATACTTAAGTTCTTATTATGAAATCCCAAAAACTCCATTAACTACCCAATTATCTAATGAGTGTTTGTCTACGTCCCGTATGGGCTGCACACGTGGTCCCAAATATTTGTGAAATTGCGAACGTACCAACTAATTATGCACCTTTTTGAAAAAATGCCCTTATTGTGTTAATTAGTATATATCAAACATATTAACCATTTGATATGGAAGCTACTAAACATATTTCAATTAGTCATATAAAATGCATATAATAATTTAAATGCAAATTATTTTATATTTTTATCCGGGCCCTTCATTGGGTCCCACTTCCAAACCTGTCTCTCCTCACTGGGGACTTTTCCATGGGCGAGTCCAAGCCTCCCCTTAATCCACCATATGCATAATTAATATTAATTAATGCATATTACGAGATAGTTAAACATTTTTCCCGGGTACGGGTGTTACATAATCCGACAGCTATATAGAATTAACATGTTGGAAGAATCAAGTTGGAAATAATGAATTAGTCATTCTCTTAAGCATGGTACTACTAAGCAAGTATATAGTACAACTACAGAATTACTAAACTTGTTCATATATAACATATACAATCTCATGTCCAATTAACCAGGCTCAGAGTACAACGCATAGCATGACTATATTAACTTCAACATATAATCGAGCAAGGAAAACAAAAACTGTCAAGCTCGAGCGCTCGGACCACTCGAGCACTCCAAGCTTGAGCGCTCGTACTTGCTCGAGCCCTCGCACTCAGTAGATTTCCAGCAGACTATTTTATTCTTATAAATAACTTTGATTTTGATTTTAAAACTTTGAAATCTCTACTCAAAGCACATATGCAACTTAATAAACATATTGTGCATGTACATATATCCATCATACATGAATTGTAGTGCTCACAATATGATCAAAATCATTTAGATGATGAATAACATAAAAATTTGACAAAGAAATGAAGATCATGATGATCTAGAGTTAGATTATGTTAAATCAAACACATGCAACTTCATTTTATAGATTATAAATGTACATGTACCCATTGTAAGTGAGTTGTAATACTCACAAAGCAACCAAAGTGAAATGTATGAGGATTTGTTGATAAAGAAGATGATCAAGATGATGAACTCAAGCTTAGAACTCCAAATACTTGAAGAAACTTCAATGATTTAGCTCTGGGACTTCAAGAATCTTGAGAGAACACCAAATATGCAGCAAGGATGCTGTTTATATGCTATGATGAACTTGTTTGTGGATGGACCATGGACATGCAACCCAAAATGCAAGAATTCTCTCTAACCCTCTCTATATCTATCTGTCTGTATACTCTATTTTCAGACATCCAAATTAAACGAAATGTTGTGGTATTTATAGAATTTTAGGACCCTAAGGGCAAAGCAGTCTTTTCATAACTTTTAGCCCGAGCGCTCGCCCTTCCCGAGCGCTCGCGCCTCGAGGGCTCCCGGTTCTCGAGCGCTCGGGTTTAAAAAATTAAAGAAGCTTTATTTTGAAACAATAAAATATGTCATGAAATATATGGACACACATGATATGTCAAGCATACTCAAAATCTGATTTACATATATAGAAAATATTAGTAGCATATATTCGGAAATTATATTATAGACAATGCAAAAAATACGGGTGTTACACCCTCTTCTATAACCTTGTACCACTGCTCCTCTCCCAACGACTCACAGTCAAAGAAGATCCCAAAACTGGGGATCCTCTTCTTTGTTTCATAATCATGCCAAGACTCTGGGAAGCCATAATAGTAGAAGTCCTCCCCTTCCTTGACAAAAGAGCCATTAGGAGTCTTCTTGAGAGGTCCGATGCTCTTAGACTTGCTAGCTCTTCCCTTTGTCAGTACATACCCCAAACCATTCTTGTTCTTCTGCCCGGTGAAGTTCAGAAATCCAGCTATACCTTGTTGCCTATGGCCAAATCCCATGCCCGGGAAGAACTTCATTTTGTTAATAATAGGAGCTTTTATAGGATTTGCATAATCATCCAAGTATGGTGTCACCTTCCCTAATGGATCTTCAAGTCCCAAAGCATTAATTTTATTGAGCTCAAACCCACCGAGAGTAAGGTCTTGGTTAGGTAATTGTATCTCTAATGCGATACCATCTTGAGTAGTACAGATCCCAGAATCCCCAAACAGGACTACTATCTGATTCTCCACAACCATATTGACATTTTGGTGGAGGGTCGAGGGCATAGCCCACATGTCGTGCAACCACGGCCTCCCTAGTAATAGATTAAAGGATGCCCCTATGTTAATTACTTGAAACTCTATATTCCTACTTGCAGACCCAACAATAATTTATAAGTTTAACATTCTAACTACCTTCTTTTGAGTATTATCATAGGCACGGATAGATTGGTCTAAGACTCGCAACTTATTCATCGAAATACCCAAAGCCTATAGGGTTTGCAAAGGACAGACATTGAGCGCAGAACCATTATCAACCAAAACTACTGGTACCCTCATCCCCAAAGTCTGGACAGTAATGTGGAGTGGCCTATTATGACAAGGTCCCTCAAGAAGAAGGTCCTTGTTAGTGAAGGATATGATCGAGGTTTCCACCACGGGCTTAATTAAGGCTACCAACAGCTCGAGGGTAGTATTAATAGACATATCACGACAGTTCAAAGCTTAAGGACTGCCTACCTGTGGTTTGTGGAAGCCATAAGCAAGCTCTAAATGGATATGTTAGCATGTGTCTTCAAAAACTACTTAAGTACTTCATCCTCCTCTTGTGGTACACTTACTGCCTTTTCCTTCCCATTGTCTACTTTTCTTTCTGGATGATCTCCCTCTAGTTGTGGCAGTTTAAAGTTCCTGCCTGCCCTAGTTAAATATTGTATATCTCATTTTCCCCATATATACTCTAAAACTCCTTCGTTGATCTCAGTACCATCCCATATAGAATCATCACAAGGTTGTCCATACCACCATTTTACTTCTCGTAAGCCAAGGTTTAACTCTTCCAAGTAGAAAAGGTCCTCAACTTTGGGGTCTTCATCCACCCAATACTCCTTATCGTCACTTAGAAATCAAATCCCAAATTCTTCTATGAGAATAACCATAGGTTCAGGTTCAATCATGGAGGTAATGTATATTGTCGGGTTATAGGAGAGCGGGGTGTGGCAAAGGGGATTGATATTTTGTGGTAGGGGAATGACATAGTGGTTTGGCAACTGGTTAAGGGTGATATTTGGTAGGGGTGGTGGTGTGATGACCCTGTTATTGAGGAGGTCTTGCATCTCATAGCAAAGCTGCATGGAATGGTTGGTGTCATGGTCATATTCTTGGTGGAAGGCATAGTATTTGGAGGGGTCATATTTTGGCAGGAAAGGATCGGGTGTAGGTCTTGGATTCAAGGGATTAAGGTGGCCTTTTTGGGTGAGGCGAGTTAATATAGAGGATAACGGCATGCTGAGGTTAGCAAATTTTCTTGGTTTTGAGCGGCAGTTGTTTCTTGGATAGGATCGGTTGGTGTTTTGGTCAGGTTTGTCATGTAGGAGATTGACATCAGGTGCGGTGGGGTTGTTTGAGTAGTTGCCTCCCTTATTTCTCCTTCTCGGATTATTCTCTTCTTCTTAATCTTCCCATCCCTTAGGGGATCCTCTTTTTTAGTTCCCACATCGAATGGCTGCTCGAAGGTAGTAATAGACATGAAACACATGCGCTCATTGTAGGTGGGTTACAAGTTCTTTATGATTATATAGACTTGCTCCTTCTCGGTTGGTCTATTTCAATTTCAATAGCCTTTTTTCTCCAACGGTTTATGAACATGGCAAAAGATTCATGGTTATCCCACATAGTGGTCTCAAGATCCCTAATAGTAACATCACGCTCAATGTTGTAGGCATATTGCTTCACGAACTCAATCACAATATCCTCCCAAACACGGGTTTTAGAGGATTCAAGAGCTAGGAACGATTACACGGCTCCTCCAGATAGATAACGGGAGAATAGTTGGGCCAAGTGTTCATTTCCTAACCCCATTGGTCTGAGGGCTGTGACATACATCTTCAAGTGACTCTTAGGATTCCCAGTCCCATCAAACTTTTCTAGGTTAGGCATTTTGAATTTTTAAGGCAATTTGATCATTGAAGGTTCAAAGAAACCCTCAAGGTCTAACAGATAGTCATCAATACCATGGGATTTCCTCACCATGCTCTCCAAGCGGTCCAACTTATCCCTCATCATCTTATTAGAACCCCCGCGTACACTGTCATTGAACCATTATTCCTCTTTGATAGGATTTGAATCAACGGGATTCTTGGGTACAAGAGGCGAAAGAGGTGGTATGGGTGGATCAACAGCAGGTAGGCCCTGTGGGTTCATGGTAGTCTGTCCCAACGGTCTATGATGAGCTATAACTACTGCTCTTGATAGGCCAAGGTACCCTCTAACTGTTCCATCCTTTCATTTTCTTCGGCCATAGGTATCCTAGTACTTGTAGATCGAACTAATCTCGTTGAACCAGGGGAAGGACCCAAAAGTGTGCTTACGATCTTCTTTGGAACTATCTCTAGACAGTCTATGTACCCACATATGCCCAAATTAGGAAACCTTTTTATTTATTTATATTTTTAATATCTTTTTGGGTTCTCGCTTGATTGATCCCATTCAAATCTCATGCCAACAGCCACAAGTGAGATTCACCACCATTCATTAGCCTTTATCCGATCCGACCGATTTGGATTACTCGTATTTTGGATTCCATGGGACTTTTTATCTAACCCGAGGCAATAACCGATGCCCATGATCCATAAGTAATCCATGTTTTATCCCACAAGGCTTAATCCGGAGGGATCCTCACTAATAGAGTCGCCACTTGGTTTAATAAAGGAAACCAAGAAAACTAAATCTATCAAGTCCAATGGATAGAGAGCGCCAGCCCATTGTCACCAAAGAACTCAATTCGGGGGATAAGGTACGAGAGAGGAAGGAGCTAGATCATGCTTAAACATCCCCTCTCACGCCATCGTGAGATGTACCTCTACTCAGCTTTCAAGGTGATTGATTAGACACTATGTGGACCATTTCAATTATTTCTAATGCAATCCTAATCAAGTTATAAACAAGTAATAAAAGAATATTGTGCAAGAAACTAAGCAATTGATGGAAAAAACGGTTTAATTTAAAAGATCAAACACGCAGCGGAAAAGCCAAGTTATAAAAACTTAATGGCAGCCCAGGATTTACTACTCGTTAATTCCATAGATGCGCACAAGAGGGGACAAGAGTTATACCTTAGTGTCTTGAACCCAATTCTGATTTTCTTCTTCTTCCTTGGTGATGCAGCAGCCTCCACTAGGTTGTCTTCACCCTTATGTCTCCTATGGATGCTTGCCGGAGAGACTAGAGATGGTGGGATCTCTAATAGAGAGGAAAAAGAAGGTTTGGGGCTCTAAAATAGTTTTTGCAGCTTCTGACGTTCTAAAAAGATGAACTACTTTTCCAGAACGCAGCTGCCCTATTTATAGATTCCCAGAACCGACCTAGACTTCGAGCGATCGAAGACCTTCGATCGATCGAACCTTCGATCGATCGAACCATTCTCGATCGATCGAGACTGCCAAGTCTTCAATCGATCGAACATACTTCAATCGATCAAACTTATCTTGACAACTTCCTCATGTGTCTTTCCAAGTATCCTGGCGGAGCTAAGAGTGGGACCTCCTAGGCTCTTAATTGTTGGCTCAGACCAGTTTGTTAATTACCGTGACCAAACTCTTTGATCAGCAAACTAACTAACTGGTCAGTTAACGTTTACTCCACTATCAAACGATAACTGAACTCCAACGCAAAAGAACATATCCAAAGCGATAACTAGACTTGTATGTTGTATTAATGTCCCTCTACCTTCAGCATTCGTAATCATATT
Organism: Hydrangea macrophylla; assembly: GCA_033977485.1. NCBI lineage: Eukaryota > Viridiplantae > Streptophyta > Magnoliopsida > Cornales > Hydrangeaceae > Hydrangea > Hydrangea macrophylla. The sequence goes on along the minus strand of CM066990.1, from coordinate 110,649,511 downwards.
CAGGTAGTCGGATAACTGTTACTGTCAACCTGAATCATGATTACTTCTTGTATTCCTTGAGTCCCATTCACCTCTCATGATTACCAAACATGTTGACAACTCTTATCAACAAGACTGCAGTACTCAGTAATCGACTTGGTGACATTCTCAAGGGAATGCTTACTCTGAAACAGAGGGTAGATTCTGTCTTGACAATATATGTTCACAACCCTATGAATATGACATACCCAAGATACCCAGGTGTTGATCTTCAATAGACCTCACTGATTGGTAAGTCAAAGCAGTCATGTCCACAGTCTGTGTTCATAATCGTCTCAAGATTGAGAACACGTACCTTATACAAGTTATGAGTTCCTATCGACTGAATGACAGTCTTGAGTGTCAATAGGAAAGCTCAGGTCCGTCAATGCACTATAAGCACTAGCATATTAACTAAGAGTTATACTCTAGTGATTGAGATTAATCACTCCATCCAATGGTAGTTAATCATGCTACAGTGTAAACCTGATGAGATATCCAGTCTCATCATCCACTGTGACACGTTCTAAGTAACAAAGAATAGTAATTCGTATCTCAATAGTATGTATCTCATACATACACGCATTACTTACAATGATACTTAAGGATAACAATCATCTCATGAAAAAAACATACATAACTAAATGTAAAGCTGATATCCATATATTAAAATGTCAATGTCTCATATATAAAGTAATTGTTTGAGGGCACAAACCCAACAAACTCCCACTTGCACTCATAACCATTCAGAACTACATCTAAGACCTAGACTATCTAGATGACGATCAAAGACCTTCTGTGGCAAGGCCTTTGTAAACGGATCAGCAAGATTGTCAATGGTGGCAATCTTGGTGATAGTCACATCTCCACGTTGAACAATATCTCGGATAAGATGATATTTTCGCTCTACGTGCTTCCCCTTTCCGTGGTTCCTTGGCTCCTTGGACTGAGCCACTGTCCCGCTATTATCACAATAAAGCGTAATAGGTGACAATGACGCTGGTACCACCTCGAGCTCCATAAGGAACTTCTTGAGCCAAACAGCTTCCTTTGCGGCTTCACAAGCAGCCACATACTCAGCTTCTGTAGTTGAGTCTGCAATGTATTTCTGCTTAATGCTCCTCCAACTAATAGTACCACCTCCCAAGGTAAAAAGATGTCCGGATGTTGACTTCCTCGAATCTTTATCTGACATAAAGTCCGAGTCAGTATATCCTACTGGAATTAACTCATTACCACCGTACATAAGCATGTAATCTTTAGTCCTTCTCAAGTACTTAAGAATGTGCTTAACGGCTATCCAGTGCTCTGGACCTGGATTCGATTGATATCTGCTAACCATGCCAACGGCAAAATTGATATCTGGTCTAGTGCATAACATCGCATACATGAGACTTCCAACTGCCGAAGCATATGGAATTCCTGCCATGCGATTCCTCTCCTCCTGTGTCTTGGGACACTGGTCCTTGGAGAACGCTAAACCATGCCTGAAAGGTAACAAACCTTTCTTCGAATTATCCATTGAAAACCTAGTTAGCACCTTATCGATATAACTAGCTTGAGACAATCCCATTATCTTTCGCTTGCGATCCCGAAAGAGCTTTATCCCAAGAATATAGCTCGCCTCTCCTAGATCCTTCATATCGAAAGTACTAGCTAGCCAAACCTTGACCGTTGACAATGCCGCTACATCATTCCCAATGAGTAGAATGTCGTCAACGTAAAGTACAAGAAAGGCTACCACTTTCCCTTCACACTTCTTGTATAAACAAGGTTCATCCAGATTCTGTATGAAACCAAACGACTTGACGGCTTGGTCAAATCGGATGTTCCAACTCCTGGATGCCTGCTTAAGCCCATAAATGGACTTTTGCAGCTTGCATACCAAGTTACATTTCCGACCAGCTATGAACCCTTCTGGTTGTTGCATATAGATGTCCTCCTCAAGATTGCCATTTAAGAATGCAGTCTTGACGTCCATCTGCCAGATCTCATAATCTAGGCATGCAGCAATGGATAAGAGTATTCTGATGGATTTGAGCATGGCTACTGGCGAGAAGGTTTTCTCATAGTCAATGCCCTCCCTCTGAGTATAACCTTTCGCTACAAGCCTAGCCTTAAAGGTCTCAACCTTTCCATCAGATCCTCTTTTCCTCTTGTAGACCCACTTACAACCAATGGGTTTAATATTGGCTGGAAGTTCTACAAGATCCCAGACCTGATTAGAATCCATAGATTCTAATTCAGCCTTCATAGCTTTAACCCAATGATCTGAATCAACATCAGCCATTGCATCTTCGTATGTGGCAGGATCAGATTCAGATTCTATAGAGACAGCATCAAAAACTTCTCCTAAGAACATGTATCTATCAGGCTGGCTGATAATCCTCCCACTACGACGAGGTACCGGTGCAGAAATGGGTAAAGAAGTGGTATTTTCTTGATTTACATCGTTATCAATTGCAGGTTGGACTGAGGGCTCTCCTTCTATTTCTCTCAGATCTATCCTTCCCTTAGGTTTATGGTTCATGATATAATCATCCTCTAAAAAAATAGCATTTGTACTAACAAACACTTTCTGTTCTCTTGGATCATAAAAATACCATCCATAAGTACCCTTTGGATACCCTACAAAATAACATACTTCTGATCTAGAATCCAACTTGCTCATCTTTCCTTTCAGCACATGTGCCGGACACCCCCATATCCGGAGATGTTGCAAAGAAGGCTTGCGCCCAATCCACATCTCCCGTGGTGTCCTGGGAATAGATTTGCTTGGTACTAGATTTAGTATGTATGCAGCGGTTTCCAAAGCATAACCCCAAAGGAATAATGGCAACTCTGAATAACTCATCATTGACCTAGTCATGTCTAAAAGAGTCCAGTTCCTTCTCTCCGCTACACCATTCTGCTGAGGCGTGCTAGGTGCAGTCAACTGTGACAGAATCCCATTCTGTACGAGGTGATCAATAAACTCATTAGAGAGGTACTCGCCACCTCGATCAGATCGAATGGCCTTGATATGTGAGCCCAATTGCTTCTCCACTTCAGCCCTAAACTCTTTGAATTTTTCAAAGGCTTCAGACTTGTGCTGCATTAGGTACACATATCCATACCTAGAGTGGTCATCGATAAATGTTATGAAATACTCATAACCACCCCTTGCTCTAATATTTATTGGTCCACACACATCAGTATGAACTAATTCTAACAATGCATTGGTCCTATTGCCCTTTGCGGGAAAGGACCTTTTGGACATCTTACCCTCTAAACAAGACTCACAGACTTCCATTGGTTCGAGAACCAAATCGCCTAAGATCCCTTCTTTGACTAGTCTGCCAATCCTATTTAGATTGATATGGCCAAGCCTCATGTGCCAAAGCCTTGTTGGATTAGTGGAAGGTTCTTTTCTTTTAGATGGTATAGTTACCATTGAGTTATTAAGTTCCAAGCAAGAATCTTTAAAAATATTGGGAGTAATCACATACAAACCATTTGATTTAACACCAGAACATATAAAAGAACTATTTCTTTTAATCACAACTTCAGTTCCAAAATGAAAAGAATAACCATTATTCGATAAATTAGAAACTGAAATTAAATTACGTCTCATTGAAGGGACGTAAAGTACATCTGATAAAATCAAAACTTTATTGTCTAGAAATTCTAAAACTACGACTCCTATAGCAACCGCAGAAACGGTTGCGCTAGAACCTAGAGTAAGTACGATTTCCCCATCACTGCACCTCCTGGTTGATCTGAACCCCTGCAATGAATTACAGATATGGTTAGTCGTACCAAAATCAATGCACCAAGTGTTTGAAGTATCCGTAATAAAACTTACTTCAATCACATGTGATTCAATCATACCTTGAACTCTTGTAGCTAAGAATTCTGGACAGTTCCTCTTCCAGTGGCCCTTCTCTCCGCATTGGAAACACTTTCCTTTGCCTTGGCCACCCACCTTCCCTTTGCCCTTACCTTTTCCCTTAGATTTTGCAATCTTAGGGACCGGTCCAACACTTGGACCACCAGTACCAGCCTTCTTCTTCCCTTTCTTTCCTTTCGGTGTTGATCGGGAAGAGGAAGCGCTTTTCTCAACGTTCAAAACGTTGACCCCCGGTTTGATCACCCCTTCCGCTGCCAAAAGAGAACTCATCAATTCGCTCATTGAAAAAATTCATTTGATTCATATTATAGTTAAGTTTAAATTGAGCGAATGAAGGTGACAGCGAATTGAGGATCATATCAACTTGGGTTTGTGCATCGATGTTGGCACCTAGGGTCTCCAGCTCATTAAAATAACCAATCATTTTTAAAACATGTTCCTTGACTGGAGTCCCTTCCAACATCTTTGCACTCATTATCTTTTGCATGGCTACCTGTCTGGCAGGCCTGCCATGCTCCCCAAACATCTTTTTCAGGGATGTGATAATGTCACTGGCAGAATCATTCGATTGGAATTGGTGTTGCAACACACCATCCATTGAGGCCAGAATATAGCAACGAGCCATTCCATTCGACTTTTTCCATTTGTCGAACTCGCGTCTGGCAGCTGCCGAAGCATTTGCCGCGGGTTCTTCGGGGCATGGGGTGGTGAGGACATATATGTGATCCTCCGCAGTTAACACGATGTCAAGGTTACGTTTCCATTCAGTGTAGTTATTTCCAGTTAACTTGTTTTGAGTGAGTATGGTGGCAAGTAGACTAAATGCAGATCCAGACATTATGATTACTGAAAATCAAACAAACAAAATAAATATGGATATCAGAATTTGACAGTTTGAAATAAAAGAATCCTTAAAAACTCTTATTTTTAAAACAAAGTCGCCAGAATATCGAAACGAAAGAATAAAGCCTCCGTGTGGTGGTCAATGTTCGATCTTTCGATTAATCTGACTTGTCCGCTATGCAACTCTTGCAAAACAAGTTATGACTCCCGAACCTTTTTGATCTCTAAGTTTCTGAATAATGCCCCGTGTGGGATCCCTTATCCATAGCTTAGCTAGTGTGTACCATTAACTAGGATCCAATCACAACCGTCTCAAGTAGCGCCTCCGTATGGTGGTCACCCTCTAACACGTCTAATTGATCCTATCAAAAGAAGCTCACATCTAGTAACCAATAAGTAATGCACCCTCCGTATGGAATGATCACCCCTGGCGAGGTGACACAGAATGCACTACTCATCTTACAGTGAACTGTTAATGGAAGATCGTGGGTGTCAATAAATAAGACCCTCTCCCACTAGTTTTGGTAAATTAAGGATTTTGCTTTTTTTTTTTTTTAGAAAAATTTGTTTTTACACATTACCCATAAACATCCAATGTTTACTAATGTGTTAAAAAACAGTTTTTGAATTTTTATTTTATAAAACTTGTTTTACGTGCATGCAAGTAGTAAAAATATAATTAAATGCCAATCACTAACCAAGCACATAAAATAAAAAACTAAAATTGAAAATAAAGACATCCAAACGATGCCTCTGTCTCCCATAGAACCTCCTCTTGGTTTGGTCGCCTCCAGCTCCATCTTCATGGACAACGGCTCCTTGCTCCATCTTCATGGATTTTCTAATTCTATTACATTTGTCCTATGCTTCTTTCGAAGCTTACAATTTATCTAGAAATAGAAATTGCAACAACAAAATAAAAGACTAGGGAAACCAGTGCGACTTTCCTTTTCGTAGGATTGAAGTCGCAGCGCCCTTTACATATGCCTTAAAACCAAACGAAACTTAAATTACAACATGCACCAATCTCAAACAATTTAAATACAAAATTTAAAATTCTTGGTGCCATGGGAGATAGTGACTAAACTAGCTGCAAAAGGGTTAGTCATACACGCATCCATACATACATAACAAATATATGTAACTATTGGAACACTTAATTGATTCACACAGTATATAAACTCTTTACATACTGAATTAGAACTTAAAACAGCATCTTACTTCTCTGTCACAGTTTGATCGATCGAAGACCGTTCGATCGCTCGAACCTTCGATCGATTGAACTCTGTTCAATCGCTTAAACTTTCTATTTCACAGAATGATTTAAAAAAAATTGCAGAATACTTTAAAATAAAGCTTTTAATTTCAAAACACCTTAAAACTGTGAAACAGAGATCCTAACAAAGAATCTGTCTCGATCGATCTAACTTCATTCGATTGATCGAACACCAGAAGGCTTCGATCGATCGAAGATTGCTCGATCGCTCGAGTACAGAGGATGTTAGATCGATCGACACATGTTCGATCGATCAAACCTGCCTTGCATCCCATTCAATCACAGATTTATACTCTGCTGTGATAACACTGCAGAAACAGATCTGTGACGATGCAATTTCGAAAACAGTTCTAAAAATAACATGTAAATCAAAATAGTGTTCCAAAACGCATCTATAGATCCAAACGAGCGTGGCTCTGATACCAATTGATGGAAAAATCGGTTTAATTTAAAAGATCAAACACGCAGCGGAAAAGCCAAGTTATAAAAACTTAATGGCAGCCCAGGATTTACTACTCGTTAATTCCATAGATGCGCACAAGAGGGGACAAGAGTTATACCTTAGTGTCTTGACCCCAATTCTGATTTTCTTCTTCTTCCTTGGTGATGCAGCAGCCTCCACTAGGTTGTCTTCACCCTTATATCTCCTATGGATGCTTGCCGGAGAGACTAGAGATGGTGGGATCTCTAATAGAGAGGGAAAAGAAGGTTTGAGGCTCTAAAATAGTTTTTGCATCTTCTGACGTTCTAAAAAGACGAACTACTTTTCCAGAACACAGCTGCCCTATTTATAGATTCCCAGAACCGACCTAGACTTCGAGAGATCGAAGACCTTCGATCGATCGAACCTTCAATCGATCGAACCATTCTCGATCGATCGAGACTGCCAAGTCTTCAATCGATCGAACATACTTCAATCGATCGAACTTATCTTGACAACTTCCTCATGTGTCTTTCCAAGTATCCTGGCGGAGCTAAGAGTGGGACCTCCTAGGCTCTTAATTGTTGGCTCAGACCAGTTTGTTAATTACCGTGACCAAACTCTTTGATCAGCAAACTAACTAACTGGTCAGTTAACGTTTACTCCACTATCAAACGATAACTGAACTCCAACGCAAAAGAACATATCCAAAGCGATAACTAGACTTGTATGTTGTATTAATGTCCCTCTACCTTCAGCATTCATAATCATATTCAGGTAGTCGGATAACTGTTACTGTCAACCTGAATCATGATTACTTCTTGTATTCCTTGAGTCCCATTCACCTCTCATGATTACCAAACATGTTGACAACTCTTATCAACAAGACTGCAGTACTCAGTAATCGACTTGGTGACATTCTCAAGGGAATGCTTACTCTGAAACAGAGGGTAGATTCTGTCTTGACAATATATGTTCACAACCCTATGAATATGACATACCCAAGATACCCAGGTGTTGATCTTCAATAGACCTCACTGATTGGAAAGTCAAAGCAGTCATGTCCATAATCTGTGTTCATAATCGTCTCAAGATTGAGAACACGTACCTTATACAAGTTATGAGTTCCTATCGACTAAATGACAGTCTTGAGTGTCAATAGGAAAGCTCAGGTCCGTCAATGCACTATAAGCACTAGCATATTAACTAAGAGTTACACTCTAGTGATTGAGATTTATCACTCCATCCAATGGAAGTTAATCATGCTACAGTGTAAACCTGATGAGATATCCAGTCTCATCATCCACTGTGACACGTTCTAAGTAACAAAGAATAGTAATTCGTATCTCAATAGTATGTATCTCATACATACACGCATTACTTACAATGATACTTGATTGGCAACGAATAGTTGCCGTTTATAGTCCTAAAATATGCTTTGTTAGCCCATTTCATGTAGTTATTAAGTGATCTTTAATAAGTATTCTATATTTTGTAGATTTTGGGAGCTTTAATATGAAAATGCACAAAAATCCAATGATTAGTGGCTTTGGAAGTCATTCTGGGCTTAAAAGATGATTCCAGAGAAGGATGAATGCAGTAGCAGCCTCGGAAAATTGCATTTTTGACAAGTAATACTTCAGATTTGAGAAATTTCTCCTGAGATATAAAATGTAGATCTTCGAGTTACGGACGCGTGGCCGCAAACGGTGAGTCAATACGAGGTCCGAGTCAAAAGTTATCGCAATTCTACGAAAGTGGTGCAGAGCAGCGGAAAATCTGAGAAAATTCTGAAAATTGCCCAGGTCGCTGGAGCGACCCGCGTGCGCGACCCGCGCGAGCGACCCTTTGAAAAAGTCAAAGTTGCGTATTTTGAAGCCCTGAAGAGCCCTGTGCGATCCGAATTGGCTGAATACGTCCAAAAACGTAAAAATAGCTGTTTTAGCGCGATTTGACTTAGGAAAGCTTCCTAAATCCTTCCAAACTCTATATAAATCCTATTCTAAATCAAATTTATATATACAAATCATTACACACTATTATACACATCAATATATAGCCATATTATACATTAATTTCAGCCATTGAAGGGAGGAAAGTAAGGAGAAGAAGAAGAAGAAGAAGAAGAAGACCAAGGATTCACATGGCCTCCTCCATCAACCTCTTGCTGTTCATCAATTCTATGGCTAACTAAACTCTAGATCTAGGGTTTCAATGAAACCCTAGCCAAGTAATAGGGAGTATTTTATGTTTTTATTTTAGTTTTATTATGTATGGATGACAGTCACATGTTCCGAGGATTTTTTATAAATAAATCGTACTTCTATTGATTAAATCATTGCTTTCAAAGTTTATTCTTGTCTTAGATCTATTTTGACTGTGATGTGCTCAATGATCTATTCTTGCTGTGCTTGTTTAGATTGTTTACATGTGATGGTGCTTTATTGATTTGTGCTATCAAGTATCCGAATAGTCCATGCCTAGGTTAGATGGATTAGATCACAACCCTAGTTTAGTGTGGGATAATTCGTGCTAACCGAAGATGGATTATGTTGGTGCTTGAACCATGATTATCTTCTTGTCGGAGGAATTGGGCTTGTAGCTACAATTCCCCATTATCATCCAACGTAATAAGCTAAAGTAATTCATAAATATTCCTATTATGAAGCTAGTGGTGGATTTGCAATCCTAGGTTCCCTTTACATATTTACAAAAACACTTTTAATTGCTTTCATAGTTTAGATTTATTTTTATTGTTATTAGTTTAATTGAAATCAAATCAAAAACCGTTTTCATAATTAACTAAAGTTAGGTTTTAAAATTAAGTCGCTGTAGTTAACCAATTCCTGTGGGTTCGACCTTTGCTTTCACACTACAAATCTTTTGAAAAGTAAAGAACATTTTTTATATCTTGATATTGACAACATCATTTTTTGGCGCCGTTGCCGGGGATTGCAAATTACTACCTTTAGTTTTATAATCTTAGTTTAATTAATTCGTAAATATTAGATTAAGTTTTCTTTTTCTTATTTTTTTTTGTTTTTTTTTATTTAGAGTCACTAACTTTTCTTTTTATTTTGTAGTGTCTCGAGTCATCAAATTCTAACGTTTCCGAGTGGATTAGCTAAGCACACCAAAGGAGCATACGCAAATAAAAATATAAATAAAGTAAAATAAATTGCTTCTTGTGAAACGCGCTTTAAACCACTGTAAGTCAGGGCGCTGTGACGCACTATTTGCATTAGTTTAGGGTTAATTGCACTGCATTAGCTAGGAAACCCGGGGCGCTGGGCTTGACGCGGCCATTGCATTACAGGATAATATTCATGCATCACAGTAGTTGAGTGCTTGTTATCTTAGTTGCGTGATTGCTATTTGTTTTTTTTTATTGAGTCAGTTTTTGTATTTAGTTTCTTTTCTTTTGTTTTAGTTTATGTTAGGTACACGTTCAAATAAACCGGAATTACAACCTTTAGACTCTGAACTTGAACGTACATTAAGACTTAACAAGTCTTCGAACTTAACTTCTAGAACTAGGTTTTTAATAGACGACGATTTGACACTGAAACCAACGTCTTTATTTGAATCTGAAATACGTAGTACTCTTCAAAAACTAAAGAAATCATGCTTTAATAACATAGAACCAATTAAAATGGCAGACATTGGAAATAATAACGAAAATAACCAAAATAACAACGGAGCTAATATGAATAATCCTAATATACCACCACCTCCTCCACTTAAAGATTATTTTATTCCGACGACTTACACGCCACAAACATGTATTGAATTACCGGAAGCGACGGCATCTCACTTTGAGATAAAGTCGTCTACCATCTCGCTATTTCCATCTTTCCATGGCCGTTTAAATGAAGATCCATATAAACACTTAGGAGATTTTCAAGATATATGTTCTACTTTGAAAATTCAGAATCTTACTGATGATGAATTAAAAATGCGGCTCTTTCCATTCTCTTTAAAAGATAAAGCGAAGTATTGGCTTCAGTCACTTGAGCCAAACACGATTAAAACTTGGGAAACCTTACACAACGCATTTTTACAAAAGTTTTTCCCAATCACAAGAACTAATCAAATAAGAAAATCGATAACAAACTTTGTGATGCAAGATGGGGAAACGCTTTATGATACTTGGGAAGTGTTTAAAGAATTATTACGCTCATGCCCACATTTGGTCCCAAAGTTCTGAAAACATGCTATGTCGTAAGAAAAATGATAAAATGAGTTTTTAAGCAAAATCGGAAGAAATCGTCAGCTCCCAGAGACCCCCGGAAGTCCCGGAAGTTCCCCAAAAGTCCCCGTTGACCGGTTTGACCAAGGTTTGACCAAGGTTTGACCAGGTTTGACCAGAGTTTGACCAAGTTTGACCGAAATTGTCCGAATTCACCGGAATCATTAGAAAAGTATTAAAATAAGTTTTAAAAGAGAATCGAGCGAAAACGTCGGCTCCTGGGAGCTCCCGGAGGTTCCCAGAACTTCCCGGGATTCCCAGGTTTGACCAGTTTGACCAAGATTTGACTTTGAAATCGGGGCACCAAAACAATTTTCAAATATTTTTCATGGATACTAGAGGTCAATAGCTTTCCAACAGTATATCGCACATAATTCCTGGATTTAAAACGAATTTATTTTGAATTTCCGAAGGCGAAAAAGGCGATCAAATTGGCTTTTATCGCGAATACCGCAAAACTTTTCAAAGTGACCTATCTCCAAACTATTTTTTATGTAAAGTAGACTCCATTACCTTTCCAACGGTCACAACCTCAGTTTGGAGTTCGTACGCATTTTCTGTGAATTTCGGACGAAATAGGGCCTTTTCGCGAATACCGGAACCTCAGGGGGCCTAAATAGCATTATCTGGACGAGGGAGGAGCACTGCCGCCGCGACACTCCCCTCCAGAACAGTGTGTTTTTGTAATTTGTTTTGTGGTCCCATTTTGATTAATTAAAAACCAAAACGACATAGTTTCATGATTTCAGATGTTTGGGACCAATGGGAATACTTCTAAAACCCCAAAACCACCCCCAAGTTGGCCTATATAAACCCCCCATTGCTCTTCATTTTAGGGGGGTAAAAAATACAAGTTTAAGAAAAGTTTGGGAGAGAAAGTTGTAGAGATAAGGTTAGAATAGAGAGAAAAGAAGCTTTCTTCTTTGATTTTCAAAACAAAAGTGAGTTCTAAACTTTGTTTTTACTACATTACTCCCATTTACTTCAACATTCAATACATTCAACCACCATTTTAGTGAGCATTTAAGAGAGTGGAAGCTTCTTCCATGTCCAATGTCATTACATATGAGTGAAACACCAATCTACAAGTTCAATACTTCATGAATATCATCTATTGATCATTATCTACTTGCTTGTTTATTCATTGTTTATCTCTCCTCACCTCATTTCTTTTTTGATTTTCTTTATTTACTTACTAGTTCATCATCATCTAAATGATGACATGAAGTTTGGGGTGAGTGAATCCTTATGGATAGTAGCTCTTGACCTCAAAAACATGTTTGATAGATGATGATCATAACTTCAATACCTCCAAGGTATCCTTGAAGTGTATTGAAGTTATGCTCAAATAAAAAATGTGTTTCTCCAACAATCTTGGAGGTTCATGATGATGAGTTGAATGTTGGCATTTTAAGTGGTTATAATCTTTATTGAGTATTAAAAATGCACTTTCAAAACCTCTATTTCAAAACCCCCCTCAATCCCTCTCATTTTGATTTCAAGAAAGAAAAACCTTATTTTCCCCAAAATCTTCAAAACAGTGAGTTAAAACAGTGAGTGAGCTGAGTTCAAAGATTTCTCTAGAACTCAATACTCAATATATAGATGCAAGGCCACTTGGAAAGTCCTCCTAACTCATTGGAGAACACCCATGATTTTTGGTTTGACTTGGAAGTGCTTGAAAATGGTCCATTTGGACCCAAACATTCCTTCCAAACATTCTGCCTCTGCTGTCACAGCAGCTTGACTAACTTCCAACTTCTTTTTCAGACATATTTTCCAAAAGGTGTGGTCCCAACTTATTTTTCCCATAAACTTCCATGTCTTAGGAAACGTTCTGTATAAAATGGGCCCCTAGATCATTCGTTTTCATTTTCTAAGAGTTTTCAACATTTCAGTCGACAATACGGACTCTATTTCTGAGTGACCTCTGTTGTTCATATGATTTCTCTCATTCTGTGATAGTTATTAAAGATTGGATTTTTGGGTAGTGTTCTAGACACAATAAGGAACATCTCCATAAAATATCATGCATTGAAAACATTCCTAACCCCTCTTTTCCATTTTTACAAGATCATGTTATTGTTCTGTCTACTATTCACAGCAAACACCTTTTAAATTTCATTCTTTGATTTGATGCTTATATGCATTCCAAATTAGTTCATATCTTAGGAAGTAGTTCATACTACATTTGTACATATCCCATGTTGATTTCATTCATTCATCCATACACATTCTAGACTTCTAAGTCATTCTAGGAATCCATGAACATAAAGCACACTACAACCTTGGCACATTATAGATACATACATTGCATCCATGCAAGATTTGGGGCCTTCATGGCTCCTAATCTAAGAAGATTATAAGGAATGAACTTGATCACACGTTCATGCTTCCCCTCGATCTAATCATCCTTTCTCATCCGTCCCGGGGATTGAGAGGTCTTCTTTTCTCAAAGATTGACATGCATCATACTAGCTTGCTAAGCATATTTTGATTTCTTTGTTTATTTGTTTCAAGAACAATTCATGCCCCCCCCCTCCCCCTTTAGATTAGGAAGTCTTGCTTATTTGATACATGATTAGACGATTTTTCCTAGGTTTATTTGTGTGATTTTCACTTTACATTGTATGATATTTGACTTAAATCTTATGAATGATATCTTATCTTTTGATTCTCAATTTCAAGATTCTTATGTGATGTAATATACTATCACAGTATTATTTGTCGAACCAAACGTAGTATAAGATGATTATTTGGATGCTAATTGAGGCCCGTCGAGAGACGGGGCAAGTTGAGGGTGTTTTAGTCGTGACAAAGGCTCCTTCCTCTCTCGTACCAAAACCCCGAACCAAGTTCTTTGGTTATGAAGGGTCGGTGCCCTTTATCCATTTGGGTGAGTCAAAATTAGGTTTCTTGGTTCCTTAAAGACCAAGTGGCGACTCTGTATCTGTTTTCAACAGACCTTTTCTCTTTACTTGATTCAAATTTCAAACAAGTTTCAAATAAACAAAACAAAGCGGTGGAATCCCGGTATCCACAATCTGGCGACTCTGCTGGGGATTTTTATTTTAAAACAAAATAATACAGAGGTTTGACTCATAAGAAGCATCCTTAAAATCATCTTTTTACTCTGTGGTTCACCGCATTGCACTCTTGCATTTTCCCCTCCGACTGTGTCTGAAACGCGGCGCTGACATTGTTCAGGTCTTGCTGTGCCAGGACACAAGTCACCGTTGATACTGTACCTTCCAAGGTATATCAAAAAGAGTAAAAACCTCCGTACTGTCTCTCTGACGGTATATTGGAACTCTCGTCAACGGACCCTCTTTGACTAAACCCAGCCTTTGCATATAGATTCCCGTAGAACCTTTCATAGGACTGTTCATTTATCTTTTCAAATAGGACAATGTGATATAACTGTTGTATGCCCTGATGGGATTACCTGAGCGGTGTAGACGCTTATGTGGCATAGATCAGAACCTCTTCCTTATGATTCCCAAGGCAATCACTCACATGTGATTACATTGAGTTGACCTGCCTAGGCACCATGACAAGGATGTCTGCTCCATGCTCACGAAGATATACACCGCAAACCTTGTTTATCGGTCCTAAGACATAGGAGTATGAAAACTTGCTAGACGGTATGATCACTATAACCATATTGACCCGTTTCTCCCAGAAACTCTGTCCAGATATCCCAGATATAACCATATTGACCAGTTTCTCCCAGAAACTCTGTCCAGATACCCCAGATATAACCATGTTAACCAGTTTCTCCCAGAAACTCTGTCCAAATATCCCAGATATAACCATATTGACCAGTTTCTCCCAGAAACTCTGTCCAGATACCCCAGATATAACCATGTTAACCAGTTTCTCCCAGAAACTCTGTCCAGATACCCCAGATATAACCATGTTAACCAGTTTCTCCCAGAAACTCTGTCCAGATACCCCAGATATAACCATATTGACCAGTTTCTCCCAGAAACTCTGTCCAAAAGTACCCGAAGTATCCCTGTTATCCCTGTTATCCCTTGGTGATCACACTAGAAAGTAATGTTAGCACACTCTGTATGGCTAGGACCTTATTTGTTTAGCTGTTATCTGTTAGAAATAGAAGCATCATGTAGATTAGGGCTTACATCCGCATGCTTGTCCCATTTGCATGCACCATTCCCCATCAATCTGCACGCATTGTTTCGAGTTGGTCCACGTCACTATCTTTGTCTGTCTAGAGTCATCACTGTCAAGATCTAATCTAGTCCTCTTGAAATCTGTCAGGTCAGTATAGATTCCCAAGGTCAGCAGTCAGGGTCCTCTTCGTGGGTCAGGAGTTCGGATAACCGATTGATCAGAATCAGTCCGACAGCTTACTTCAGCATGAATAGGGAAGAGTTGGAAAACAAGGTTACTGAATTGGGAGCGACCATAAGCCAGCAGTCCGACAGCCTAGCCCAAGTTCTGAAGTTCATGGAAGAACTGAAGTAGCGGCAGCCGCAACCTCCGCCTGGGTTTCCACCACCGGAATTTGAACTACCCCCACCTGAGAATAATGGGGAAGAAGACTGGTTTCAGGGGGTCCCACCGTTCGCATACGAGAAAAAGCTCCAAGAAAAGATGGACAAGGTTGACAAACTGGAAAGCGTACTGAGGAAAAGCAAGGGTGTCGATGATTACATGCTAGACCTGGAAGGCCTCTTCGAGCCTGTCAAGCTGAAACTGCCAGAGAATTTCAAGATGCCTGCCATCGACCATTTTGACGGAACTGGGAATCCGAAAAGTCATGTGAAGCTATGTATGAGTATCTTCCAGTCCATGGGTTGTACCCACGAACACATTGCGATGTTGTTCCCGCAAACCCTTGCAAAGTCTGCACTATCGTGGTTCCTAACCTTGGAAGCCTCCAAAACCCGGGCCTGGGAAGACATCGTTCGAGTCTTCGTCGATCATTACTCCTACAATCAAGAGCTGGATGTCACCATCAGGGATTTGGAAACAACCCGGCAAAACAACAATGAATCCTTCGCTGCATTTCTGAGCAGGTGTAGGAACAATGTAGCCCAAATGACCCACCGGCCAATCGAAAAAGAACAGGTAAGGATGCTCATCCGGAATCTGCAGCCCCTCTACCATGAGAAATTATTCTACCAGTCCATCTCCACCTTTGAGGAGTTGTTTGAAGTCGGAACCCGGATTGAAGACCCTATCAGAGAAGGAAAGATAAAAAAGGAAGAGCCCCCGAGTCAGTCCAGAAGGCCTAACTACTCCCGGAATCCCCCGGATGTCAATGCCCTTGGCAACCAACCCATGGCGTACCCTCTTAGGCTATACCAACCCTCCAGCCATGCGAACCCCTCCAATCGCCCCTTCAAGAAAAAGCCCCCTCGCAATTTCGCCAAGTTAGAAATCTCTCTCTCCTCAGCTTTAGACCGCCTCCTCAAAAAAGGCCATCTCCAACTACTCCAACCCCGAAACACCCCCCTCCCGCCAAATTGTGATATGTCCAAGCGGTGTACCTACCACCAAGCCCCGGGCCACAACACTGATGATTGCGTGCGCCTTCGCCATGACATTCAAGATCTTATTGACCAGAACATCATCGAGCTGCCACCAAAGCAGCCCCATATCACCCAAAATCCTCTACCAAACCACCAAAATGTCAACCTCATTGAGTCCAACCCCGTACCCTTCAACCATGCTACTTATATCACCCCCCTAGGATAACCCTTGCCTTTCATTGACATCCCGGATTCTGTGGGAATTCATCTGATTGAAGGGGAGAATGATGAGTGGCAGCAACAGCTAGACGATGAGCAAGACTTGTTCTTTCTGGAAGAGCACAATTTGGGGGTGGTAGAACTCAAATGGTATGATCCCAATGATGAAAGTGACAATTCTATCTGGGATGAGCCGGAGAAACCATATGTGGGAACGGATTGTGATTGGTTCAAAAAGGATGGGATTGTAGAAGGGCCTACTCCTGCTGAAATTGATCACCTGACCAGGTCAGGCCGTCACTACCAGCCTCTGCAGCCTACTACTGAAACCGTCGAGAAGGGTCCAGTTAAAGACAAGGGGAAGGGTAAAATGGATGAGGTCATCGAAGAAGATAATGAGCTGATCAAGCAGCTACAGAAAACCCAAGCACATCTCTCGATGTGGGACATCATGGTAACATCCTATAAGCATAGGCAAGCCGTGTTGAATGCCTTGGCTGGAATTGAAGTCCCCATCGATGCCGCGCCGGAGGACATGGTAGCTTTCTTGGGTGCGCTTACCCCCGACCCAATCATTACATTTTCTGATGAGGACCTGCCACCAGAGGGATCCGCACATAACAAGGCATTATATATCACCGTAGGATGTAAGGGACAACAGGTGCCGTTTTGTCTAGTCGACACGGGCTCAGCCTTAAATGTCTGTGCCCTAAGGACTACCACCGCCTTGGGGGTCAATGTCCTTGACATCACACCATCTGTGCAATCCGTGAGGGCCTATGACAACACCAGGAGAAATGTGATGGGAACCGTTTCTCTCCAAATCCGGGTAGGATCTTTGGTGAGCACCGAAGTCTTTCAGGTAATGGACATACCTGCCTCTTTCAACTTGCTGATTGGAAGGCCCTGGTTGCATGTCAACAAAGCCGTATCGTCTACTGTGCATCAAATGATCAAGTACATCCATGAGAAGGAAGTGAAAATCGTCCTCGGTAATAGTTGGGGTAATGAAGCTTTTCCGAACTACGCTCCCATCTTTGAAATCCAAATACCTGAGTTAGAAGAAGGAGAAATTGGGGGATTCTTCATGGAAGAAGTCCACATGATCAATGATGAAGACAGGTTCCCTGAGATCCACTCTGCGGTTGTCAACATCGTCCGCAAAATGAATTACTTCCCTGGAATGGGATTGGGTCGACGCCAGCAAGGGATTCGAGAGTTCCCTAAGATCAAAGGACAACAAGGTACTTTCGGGCTAGGATACAAGCCCACTGAAGAAGACATCGAGCTACAAAGGCCATGGAAGAAAAGGGTAAGGGGTCTCCCACCATACCGCAAGACCTTGAATGGACAATTCATCAAAGAGGGGGATGACTTCCCTTACTTCGGGTTCCCCGAACCCTGGATCCATCAAACCACTGGGAAAAGGCACCCCGGACTTGAAACCTTCGCTGACTGCGAGAGGCCTCCATATCAAGATCCGTTCTATCTCGAAGAAATTGAGAAAACCCCGGAGGAAGGCTGGTTGAAATACCTTGACACTGAAGCCATCAAGAAAATGTGGGAAGAATCCGCTGAGAAGAAGGAAGAAAAGAGGGCCAAGAGCCAAGATGATCAGATCAAGCCAACTGAGGAGGGTCTGAGCAACCAGACTGTAGAGTCATCTGTCTGTGTCTCCCTATCCCCTATTCCCCCAGAGTCTGTACTGCCGATTATCGAGTCTGTACCAGAGTCGGTTGCTGTAAGCCCACCACTGTCCAATGTAATCACTTCACCTATCATGAATGCACAGATCCCTCCGAGGATCTCCCAATTGAACTTAAGCAACTGATTGAAAAACCACCTGCTTATGAAATAATCAAAGATACTTTATCAGTTAACCTAGGTGAAACAGATAATCCCCAAATTGTGCAAATTGGCTCAACTCTTAATAAAGAAGAAAAAGAAAAATTAACCCTCTTGCTAAAAGAATTCAAAGATGTTTTCGCTTAGTCTTACGAAGATATGCCTGGGGTCGACCCCGACATTGTCCAACATCATATTCCCCTCCTCCCTAATTCAAAACCTGTCAAGCAGAAACTGAGGCGCATGAGGCCGGAGTGGGCACTCAAGGTTAAGGAAGAAGTGGAGAAGCAATTCAAGGCGGGATTCATCATTGTCACCGAATATCCGGAATGGGTTGCCAATATCGTGCCAGTCCCGAAGAAGGATGGAAAAGTTCGTGTGTGTGTCGACTTCCGTGATCTAAACAAGGCCAGTCCCAAGGATGACTTCCCGCTTCCCCACATTGACGTTTTGGTAGATAACACCGCAGGACATGAGCTACTATCATTCATGGATGGTTTCTCAGGATATAATCAGATTCTTATGGCACCAGAAGATCGGGAAAAGACGACATTCACCACCCCCTGGGGGACCTACTGTTATAGAGTAATGCCTTTCGGACTCAAGAATGCTGGGGCAACCTACCAAAGAGCTGCCACCACTCTGCTGCATGACATGATTCACAAGGAAGTAGAAGTATACGTAAACGACATGATTGTGAAGTCCAAGGATAGAGAAGGACACCTAGTGGCACTGGAAAAGTTTTTTGAAAGGTTGCGTAAGTACAAGATGAGGTTGAATCCAAAGAAATTCACTTTCGGTGTGACCTCCGGTAAACTCCTGGGCTTTCTCATCACACAAATGGGGATAGAGGTGGATCCCTCCAAGATCAAGGCAATACTAGAAATGACACCACCGCGGAATGAAAAAGAGGTAAGAGGGTTCCTCGGAAGAATCCAATTCATCAGTCGCTTCATTTCCAAGCTCACAACTACGTGCGATCCTCTGTTCTGATTGTTGAGAAAAGGGGAGATGTTCCAATGGGATGACCAATGCCAAGCCGCTTTCGACAAAATAAAAGCTTACCTTCAAAATCCGCCTGTCCTTTCACCACCAACGCCTCATAAGCCCTTATTCCTTTACCTATCCGTCTCCGAAAATGCCATGGGTTGCATGCTGGCCCAAGAAGGAGAAGAAAGCCACTCCAAAAAAGCCATATACTACCTCAGCAAGAGGATGACTGGGTATGAGCTCAACTACTCTACCCTCGAAAAAATGTGTTGGGCCTTAGTTTGGTGCACCCGCCGACTGAGGCACTACATGCTAGCCTTCCCGGTTGTGCTCATATCCCGCATGGATCCTCTAAAATACCTCCTCGAAAAACCTGCCCTGACCGGTCGTATATCCCGTTGGTTACTTCTACTATCCGAATTCGATATCAAGTATGTTACAAGCAAATCGGTAAAAGGGAGAACCGTGGCTGAGCATCTTGCGGAACACGCCATTGACACCGAAGAAAGTGGAGACTTCCCATTCCCGGACGAAAATATCATGGAAATCAAGGAAGAACAATGGAAGTTGTACTTTGATGGAGCAGCCAACATGAAAGGCTACGGGGTAGGAATAATCCTAGTATCACCAAACGGGGACCACACCCCACTGGCAGTCAAGCTCAATTATAACTCCACCAACAACACTGCTGAATATGAAGCGTGCATTCTGGGGATGGAAGCGGCCATAGAATTGAGAATTCAAAAGCTAGATGTCTTCGGAGATTCGAATCTCATCGTGTCACAAGTCAGAGGGGAATGGAAGGTGAAGGAAGAGAGGTTGAAGCCCTACCATGACCACCTCGATGGACTCAAGAAGCAGTTCAAGAACATCACATTCCTCTACTTGCCCAGGGAGGAGAATCAGCTAGCAGATTCGTTGGCTACCTTAGCCTCCATGATCAAAATTCCTGTGGGAGTCAGGATGATGCCTTTGGTAATTGAGCAAAGGTACGAGCCTTCGTTCAACATGATCGCCACAATCGAAGCAGAAGAGAATGGAACACCGTGGTATCAGGATGTTTGGAACTTCATAGAAAATGGAACGTACCCCCAAGAATCTACCGAAAAAGACAAAAGGGCCATTCAAAGATTCGCAGCGCAATTCATCATTTGCGGTGGGAAACTGCTGAAGAAAGGATACAACGGTCACAACCTGACTTGCTTGTTTGGGAAAAGCTCCAGAAGAATGATGGAGGAAATACACGAGGGGGTATGCGGCCCGCACTGAACGGTCACATGCTGGCCAAGAAAATTGTAAGATAAGGGTACTACTGGACAACATTGGAGAAAGATTGTTGCGAATACGTGAGAAAGTGTCACAAGTGCCAGATCCATGCAAACATGATGCATGTACCACCATCCCTTCTATATAGCATGACCTCACCTTGGCCATTCTCCACCTGGGGAATCGATATTATCGGTGAAATCATTCCGAAAGCTTCAAATGGAAATCGGTACATTCTGGTGGCCATAGACTACTTCACAAAATGGGTAGAAGCTGCATCCTACACCAAGTTAGGAGCCAAGGAAGTGGCCAAATTCATCAAGAGAAATCTCATCTGCCGTTATGGAGTTCCCATGAGATTATTTCGGATAACGGAAGTCATTCCAAAGCAGAAGTTAGGGATCTGTTCGAGGAATACAAAATCACTTATCACAAGTCATCACCATACAGACCGCAAACTAATGGGGCTGTCACGCCCCGACGTAGCATAATACAGGAAAGCATTTAATTTCCTTTATGGACTCGTAGGTCGTGACAAGTGAGTATGACCAATTGTCCCTGCAACAAATAACTTAACAACATTTCTAGAGCAAAAGATACTAACAAAATATAACCTCCACAATTAAAACTTACTAACTATTACAACAGTCATAAACTTAGGCACCACACGCCTTATTCAAATGTCTAAAGCTAGTTTATTACAAACCCAAATTAAAAGACATAGGAAAAATAAAGCAGCCTCCTGGAAAGTCTCCTGACTCTAAGTAGCATAGTCAAAATACCCTGGCTGCTCCTGACCCCGAAAATCTAGACATACAGTCCAGGACGCATCAATGCCGTCAGCTTATGAAAGCTGGTGAGCAAAATAAACAAGTGCTCGCAATGTATATATAAGCATATAAACAACGGTGCAATTTAACTTTAAAAGCAATAGTTTCAAGGTTCCAATTCCAACATAAGCCATGGGGGAATAAAGAAAGCAATAAATATGCGACCATGCATGAGCAATGTAATATCTCATCTTTCTGACTCTTTTC
Source organism: Hydrangea macrophylla (assembly GCA_033977485.1). Taxonomy (NCBI): domain Eukaryota; kingdom Viridiplantae; phylum Streptophyta; class Magnoliopsida; order Cornales; family Hydrangeaceae; genus Hydrangea; species Hydrangea macrophylla. Next base: position 110,627,957 of record CM066990.1, on the reverse strand, counting down.
TCTCAACAAAACTCAACACAACCAAACCATTATCTCAGATACCAGGAATACTATCCGATCGATATCCAAAACAGCACACCAAACTATCGCTTCAGATACCAGGAATAATATCCGATCGATATCTAAGCCACACTCAATACCATCATTTCGGATACCAGGAATAATATCCGATCAATATCCGAAACGAGCGCCTTAGATACCAGGAATAATATCCGATCGATATCTAAGCCGTACACCACACTCAATACCATCATTTCGGATACCAGGAATAATATCCGATCAATATCCGAAACAAGCGCCTTAGATACCAGGAATAATATCCGATCGATATCTAAGCCGTACACCACACTATCACCATCGCTTCGGATATCAGGAATACTATCCGATCAATATCCGAAACGCGCGCCTTAGATACCAGGAATACTATCCGATCGATATCTAAGTCGTACACAACACTGTCGCCTCCAATACCAGGAATATTATCCGATCGATATTGAGGTCGCACACCAGACCGCCACCCTTTACTCTTTTCACGTTTTCTCACACACATGCATGTTGACACAACCTCAACCCTAATATGTATGTCAATGTTTCATAAATAACACCATTAATAAATCACAAAGCCGGATAATCGTACGAGCATAAATTTTGGCCTTAGTTGTTCTGTTTCGTACAATTCTTAAAACATAGACCTTTAAAACAATATATTTGCCAAACAGTTCTTTAAAAACTTCCAAAACATTTTCCAAACAGTCCCTAATAATAAAATACAAAAACTGCTCAAACTGCCAAGTCGCGCGAGCGGGTCGCGCGAGAGGGTCGCGCGCGCGAAGGGGAGAATAAATCGCGCGAGCGAATCGCGCGCGCGAAGGGGCAGAACATGTCGCGCGAGCGGGTCGCGCGAGCGAAGGGGCAGAACAGGTCGCGCGAGCGGGTCGCGCGCGCGAAGGGGGAGGATGGTCCGCGCGAGCGGGCCGCGCGAGCGAGCCTCGCGCGAGCGGGTCGCGCGCGCGAGTTCTTGCAGAATGTCATCTTCTTCGTTTTTCCCCTGTTTCTGGTTTTCAAACTGAATTTTACCCATTTCTGTTTTCTGTTCGTACCAGGACATGTAATATATGGATCTCCTCGGTTTTCCGCGTAGATTAAGAATACGCGATCAATTTTAACTAATACGGATTGTATCGCTTGATTTTCACGATTAAAGTTAGAGTGTCAAAACTTTAAATCAACCGTGCGTCGTGATACGGATGAATTACTCCGTAGGATTCGAACCGTAGCTTATTGGGACTAAGATCTTCCATTCCCAATTCACGAATTTCATTTTGGTTAAGATTTACAAAACTCCAATTTCAAGCTTCAATGGTGTATCTATATATATACACATATACACACATATATACACTGAATTATACATATATATACGTTGAGAGTGAGTTTATAATACTCACTGAGGTGTTTGATACAAAGAATTTGAGACCGAGAATATCCGCCGTAAAATCCGTCGTCCAATAATTTCTTCCTCCGTTTCTTGATATAGATATATATATAACTATGTGTGTGTGTAGGAGTATATAATCTGAGTGTGTGTGAGTGTTGTTCTTGAGAGAGTAAGGGAGTGATTGAGAGAATTGAGGGAGATTGAGAGAGAATTAGAGAAATAGAGAGTGAGAGATGAGAGACTGTGAGAGAGAGATATCACACACATATATAACGTATGTGTTTTGGGCTCCAAGAAAGTACCAGAAATCGCACGGTGTGGTTGAGCTCACGTGCTCCCACACCCAAGTCGCGGTATAGACGCAGATTAAAACATAAACTGGTATTATTCGGTTGATATAAAAAATGCAGAAAATAATATTAGCGTAGGAATAAATTCCCGGTTTGTACAAAAATATAGATATCGATTTTGAAATCATAGAAAATATTTTCTATATTTATGAAAATTATGGTTTGACCCCAGATAATTATTACAAAAAGAAATTAAATTAAAATACTCATGGAAATGAAACGCAATATTTATTTATTAATGATAATAAAATACAGGGCGTTACAGGGGCGGTCGAAGCTGCAAACAAGAATGTTAAGGCCATACTGCAGAAATCAGCCGATACTTACAAAGACTGGCAAGAAAAGCTACCGTTCGCACTTTGGGGATACAGAACCTCGATAAGGACGTCCACAGGAGCAACTCCTTACTCACTAGTGTATGGGATAGAAGCGGTACTTCCGGTCGAGATAGAATTACCGTCCCTACGCGTGATGGCAGAGTGTGAAATTTTGGAATCAGATTGGTTGAGGGAAAGGTATAAAGAATTGGCCCTCATAGATGAAAAGCGCCTAGCGGCAGTCGACCATGTTCGAATCCATCAAAAGAGGATAGCCCGTGCTTTCAACAAAAGGTTCGTCCGAGGAAGATTGTCAAGGGTGACCTTGTCCTTAAGGAGTTGCGAGCTCCAATCTTTGATCCCCGTGGGATGTTTAAACCTAAATGGGTCGGCCCTTACATCGTCAAGACTGTTCTTTTCGGAGGAGCAACTTATCTCATGGACCTCGATGGTGTCAAATTCAAAGAACCAATCAACATGGATCGTCTCAAAAAGTACTATGCTTGACTATTCAATAACTTTTTCTTTTAAGCCTTGCCTGAACTACGCTCGACCTGATTCCCGCTCGGGGATACGTAGGCAACCACATCGGTTCGGTCGCTCCACCAACAAAAATAACCATTTTTTTTTCAAGCTTTGGCTACGCTAGACCTGATTCCCACTCGGGGATACGTAGGCAACCACATCGGTTCGGTCACTCCACCCATAAAATAGCCCAATTTCTTTCAAGCTTCGGCCCGAACTACGTTGGACCTGATCCCCGCTCGGGGGTACGTAGGCAGACTTTCAAAAAGAAAAGAAGGATGGCTCGCTAGGTTGAAAATCCGAAAGGACGCCTAGGCAAAAGTTAGAGCTAAAATCCAAAGTGAGCAATAACAAAAGAGAGAAAAGAGCTCGCTAGGTCACCTCACTGGTGCCTAGGCAAAAATTATGAGCATTTGAGAGAATAAAGTCGCGGTCCTTACCATAACCCCGAAATAACCCTCCACACTAGGGGCAAACTCGGCAACTCGCCTCGTTTGCCTGAACCTCTTCTAAACTAGGGGTAAACGTCGGTCATCTACCTCGTTTGCCTCACAACCGTATATGTCCCAAACTAGGGGCAAACTTCGGCCACCCGCCTCGTTTGCCTCTAATCGTCCTAGCATGCCCAAGCAAGTACCAAAAGCAACATCTAGTTGAAATCTCGGTTACAAATAATTTTAGAAAGTTAAAATGCATAAAATGAGATTCCCAAAGTAACCAAGGTTCACCGATAAACAAACTCTGAATATTACATAAGCAGGAAAAATCAAAAATAAAAGTCTTTCGCAAGGCAATCACACACTATTCAAAGACACTGGGAGGAATGAGCAGAATCAGTCAGGTCTAGTTTTATCTTTATGTCTTTTATTTCTTCAAAGGTCTTTAGAAATAGGCCCTTGCTCGGCTGGCCCAGCCCCTGATGAAAGCAGCAATGGTAGTGGCTCTGACTCTGGAAGCAAAGACCCTCTCAGTAAACCCCCGGGGGACCTCTTGAACTTGCCCGTACTGTCTGGCCAATCGACGAGGATGATAGAAGGAGGTCTCTCTCAGTCCCATCAGCCACACCCTCTAAAAATCCCCAAGACTGGTGGTCACAGCATAAAGGCCCCAACGCCTCACAATCCAGCAAATGTCAGCCTCAGATAAGGCGCCCATCATACCCACTCAATCAGCAGAAGTAAAATGAGTATGAAGCACAGCTCTGCGAAAATAAACTGGCGGCACATTACCGGTCCATAACTGAAGATGCTCGTAGAGCCAAGCCAGTAACACCAAAGGCGCCCCAGAAAGTAGAAGCATTCCCTGGTTTGAAGCACGATCCAAACCATTCAGGGTCTCGGCCAAAACCATGGCCATGGGGTTCTTACTTGCCTTCAGCCCGAGACATACATGCACTAAGTCGCTAGAAGTGCTTGAAAACAAGAAGTGTGAAGTCATACATAGAATCAGAGCAGCCCCACGAGTAGCATCATATACACTGGGATTCCCAGGACTGGCATATCGAGCAATTATGGAAGCAATGTCGAGAACCTCACCTTGAAGCAGCCGGCGGGAAATAGTGATGGAACAATTCAGATACTCAGCCAAGCCTCGCGTAGGATTGAGGGTATCAACAGAAGGAAGAATCAGGTCCAAATCAGAATCTTAGCCGAGGATGGCACAGAACTCCTCAAACAAGGGGCATATCTCCAATCCATTGAAATTGAGGACATGGTTCACCGAGTCCCAGTGAGCAATGGCAGCGCGCAAGAACTCAGTGTTCGGTATCATCTGGCAAAGAGAGAATAGCTCGGTCAGGCCGTAGCTAAAAAGGTTGATCCGCTCCACCCCATCCGTGATGTTCAGCCAAGCCGTGAGTTGAGCGGGATCATACAAAGCCATGTTTTCGGTCGCAGCTCTAGGAAAATTTGAGATTTCGGCAGCACCTCCCCATTTCACGGACTATCCCACCTGCAAGGCAAAACACTCACTATTACAAAACTGCCCATCGCAGTAACACCCAACAATCACAGTGCACATGTATCATCATCAACTAAAACAAGCACACAACCGCGCCTCCAAACCGGAAGTTATCCGGCCTAAAAGGCAAAACATCATAATAATTTATCAAAGGTCACAAACTGTTCCACACATCATCCTACACTGTCCAAATAAGTCATGTCACCGGTACAATCCAATCGAAAACATAAAAAGAAAATAAAGCAAAGTCCCCGCTTGAGGGGCAGCCTCAGTCCTCCTCTTCTTCGTCCTCCGTCGGACCGCCCGGAGTGTATGTCGGCGACGGCCTTCTCCTACCGCCCCTACACCTTGGACCAGTCCTCGATGAGCCAGCTCCGCCTCCCCGGTACTGCACACACAAATAAAATGGAGGCAATCAGTAAGGGAACAACCAAAAGTGCAAAAACAGAGTCGAGTCAGAGACTTACCATAGACGCCATCTGATTGGCGGCAAATTGCCGCATGCCATCCATCTGTCAAGGGTAAAATCCAGGGTTAGAACCTCATAACCTTAAAGAGTGCAAGAAATAAAGGACATACCCGATGGTCTCGTGTGAGGACCAAGGACCGTAGGCTAGCCGCCAAGGCGTGGCCCTCCTCAGCGTAACTCCAAGGAACATTGAGGACGCCCTTTGGCTGAGTAGGGTACCCACATGTGACTCGCGGCACCTCCATCACTTGGGGAGTGCCATCAGCGCCTAGGACGTTGACGGTCCAATCCCAGGGAGGGATAGGATCGGAAGCCGGAGGAGTCTGTCTCTTATACATCTCGCGAAGCTGTAGGCACAAAACAAGTTAAGAAAAGAAAAATCAAAAACATAGGCAATGGATAAAAACAAAAATAATGTAAAACTCACCTCCAGGAGTGGGAAGTTGGGCATCAGGAAACGACCACGGTAAGCCTCGTAACCGGTCTCAGAGAGAAAATGGTCCTAAACATCAGTGCCAGCCAAGGCCGCCAGCAGAGCATCACCAGAAAGGTCACTAGCATCTATCGCAGGGGGATTATGAGGGACCCGATACCTGGAACCACCAACCACCTGCCGAGACACTCGCTCACCAAGGAACCACTGCCTGCACTCGGTACTCTCCATCAAAAGTCGGCAAGAGGAAAGAGGTTTGACCGCTTGTATCTCCTCAGGGGCGGCATAGGCAACGCGCTCCCAAGGCGTCCAATCAACATTAACATCCGTCAGTCCGGTTAGGAAGTTTCTGAGCAAAACAATCCGGTGGGCCCCGTTCTTCACCCTGACAACATCCCTCCTCTATCTCAAGCCTTGTGGGAACAGAGGCACAGGAGCCATGCCATCCTCGTCTTTGCCTGATTCATCTGCGGGGGATGGAGCTAACATCTTCAGGTACTCGAAGCTCCAAAGTTGCACAGACAAGGAGGAAAGTCAGAAAGAATACAGAAATCAAAAGCCAAGTCAAGGAATATAAAGCAAAATGCAGCACATACCTCCCAAGCTCGCCAAAATCTCCCTGTTGATTTAACATCACCTCGGGAAACCTCACCCATGTGCTTGTAAAGATGGGCCAAGGCAGCACCGCCCCAGTCGTAAGAAGGGATCTCGTCGATGGTCGCCAGGCAAGAGAGAAGTCTCAAGTTCACTCGGTCATTCCGTGTCGCAAAGATTGAGCAGCCAAGGACATACAGAAGATACACCCTCAAAAGTTGGGAATTGTTCAGGTTATGATCCCCTCTGCCATAAGCCCGGTAAAGCCAGCCGCAAGGAAACTAGTGCCTCTCCAAATTAGGAGGAACAGCCCCAATCAACATCTCTACAGCCTCAGGGTCGATCTCATAGAAATAACCCAGAATCAGGCGCTTCCCGCCTACCCTCAAACCAGTAATCATGGAAAAGTCGAAGGGCGTCATGGTCATCTCGCCAAACGGCAGGTGGAAAGTATTGGTGGTGTCCCACCACCTCTCAGCCAAAGCATAAAAGTGTGCCAAATCATTACTGCTTTTCGAAACCAGACGAACAAAGCCTCTGAACCCGGCGTCATCGACCATCCTCTTGACGGTGGGCGAGAGTTGAGTATACCACAGGAAAGCATGAGCGAGGCTACCATGGCCCTTCAGTGTTACTTCTGGCACCTGCACATACCAGAGACGACAAAAGCAATGCACAAAATCACTATTCACAACCCGAGGTCCAAATTCGTAAAATCAACATTTAAGCACAAATCGAACTTCTAACGATCTCTAGGTGCACACTACGGCTCACAAAACTAGCACAATACATGGAAATAGTCCTAAAATGTCAAAGGTTTCACATACCAAGCTCGCTAAAGCCGCGGCCGAAAGATGATGTTGGGGGTCCCGTAAAATCAAGTCCGGGGTTTGCATCTCGGCTTTCATCCGTTCCTTGGCCTTCTTAGACGGTCTCCTCGAGCTCGAAGCCATGGATCTACAAAGAAAATGGAAGTCAAAGTTAAACTTTCTTCTTGAAAAATTGAGCAAACCAAAACACCAATTAAAATTCCAACTACGGGGTAGGATTACTCACCTGAGCACGCACAAGCTGCGTTTTGGCAATTTTTGGCTCCAAAAACACCCCAAAATGGCCAAGAATGAGCTTCAAAAGCTCAAAAACCCGAGATATACAAAGATGGAGTCCGGCCACCCAGTGCCGCCGTGGCACTGGCCAACTGCCACCGCGACAGTGGCCCAGTGCCGCCGCGGCACTGCTCCCCGCGGGCCCCACTTTGCTCTATTTTGCTTCGTTTCGCTCTGTTTTGACCTGTTTTTGGCCCCGATCAGCCCTGGTGGCCCATTCTGGTCAAGATTTGTCAGGTTTTACCCTAAGTAGGCTAAAAGTTGTCAGAACTACCTCCAGTAGGCAGAAACTAGGAAAAATTGGCTCTCGAGGACCCGAATCGGCTATTTCAGAACAACCATCGTAAGATTTGATCAACCGTGAGAGATTCAGAGTTGGGTCCTGGTTTCCGATCAAGAAAAGAGATTCCCCGAGAACCCTGCATCATCCCCCGAGGACAGAAGCAGAAAGATACCAGCTCCCGGAGGCCCCGACTGGCACTCTTGGATTGAGCACTGCAAGATTTGATCAACCGTGAAAGATTCAGAGATGAGTCATGGTTCCCAATCAAGGAAAAGAGATTCCCCGAGAAGCCCGCATCATACCCCGAGGACAGAAGCAGAAAGATACCACCTCCCGGAGGCCCCGACCGGCCTCTTGGATTGAGCACCGCAAGATTTGATCAACCGTGAGAGATTCAGAGATGAGTCCTGGTTCCCGATCAAGGAAAAGAGATTCCCCGAGAACCCTGCATTATCCCCCGAGGACAAAAGCAGAAAGATACCGGCTCTCGGAGACCCCGACCGGCCCGTAAGATTTGATCAAAAGAAGCAGTTGAAGAGAGATCCTAGAAAGTGTCGCTTCATCCCCAGCAGATTCAGATTAATCCTCAGCGGATTCATACACCGTCAGTTCAATCACAGTAGTCCATTGTCGACTCATCATCTCGATGCAAACATCGTCTGTTCATTAATCATCATCGCTCTCATTCAAAATATGCCATGGGGCTTCCATGTTCATCATGTGACATCTCAGGATTTCATGATCATCCCGTGACTTCTGTGTCCGTCTCTTAATTTCCAGGGCTCCCGTGTCCGTTGGTTATTTGCCAAAAGGCGTCTTCGATTATAGTCCTCTGAGACCCTACACCCAATTACGTTTTTTTACGAAGCACACTTTCCAAAATTCCAGAAGTTTGCCCCTAGACCCAGAGTCTTCTAAACCTTGATGTCCTTATCCAAGTCATCCACCACATCTCAGTCATAAACACTAGCACAACACCAGCCCACTCGGAGCGGCACACCCCACAGCACCTGCTCATACTAGGATCATAACACTAGACATGGTAGGACTCATGACACAATTCATATCACATCCATGCATTGCATAGCATCCTCATAGCATAGCATCCGCTTGGTTGTCGCATATGTGATTCATTCCTTTGTACCCTGAACTACGTCCTGGTCTGATTCCCCTTGGGATACATAGGCAGCTCACGCAGAGCGCGACTAGCACTAGCCTCAGCATCATTGCATCTTTTGCAACGCTTTTTATCCTAAATCTGTAGCCTCCAAAAAGTCCTGTCTCTTCAAAACTTTGGCACTCGCTTGTGACATGCGTTGCCTTGTAAGTTCCTGCCAAAGAGGGGCAAACTGTAGACACCCCATTTTGTCGGCTATCGGATTTAGGAGACCCATAGCTTGGTGGTTCACAATGATCGTAAAAAAGGGACTCCTGGAAGTCATCTCTATCTCTCAGAATGCTCAGATTAACCAAAATGCCCCTGAAAGCCCGAAGACTCCCAGATTTGGTCCCAAAGTTCTGAAAACATGCTATGTCATAAGAAAAATGATAAAATGAGTTTTTAAGCAAAACCGGAAGAAATCGTCAGCTCCCAGAGACCCCCGGAAGTCCCGGAAGTTCCCCAAAAGTCCCCGTTGACCGGTTTGACCAGGTTTGACCAAGTTTGACCAAGTTTGAGCAAAATTGTCCAAATTCACCGAAATCATTAGAAAAGTATTAAAATAAGTTTTAAAAGAGAATCAAGCGAAAACGTCGGCTCCTGGGAGCTCCCGGAGGTTCCCAGAACTTCCCGGGAATCCCAGGTTTGATCAGTTTGACCAAGATTTGACTTTGGAATTGGGGCACCGAAACAATTTTCAAATATTTTTCATGGATACTAGAGGTCAATAGCTTTCCAACGGTATATCGCACATAATTCCTGGATTTAAAACGAATTTATTTTGAATTTCCGAAGGCAAAAAAGGCGATCAAATCGGCTTTTATTGCGAATACCGCAAAAATTTTCAAAGTGACCTATCTTTGAACTATTTTTTATGTAAATTAGACTCCATTACCTTTCCAACGGTATATCACAACCTCAGTTTGGAGTTCGTACGCATTTTCTGTGAATTTCGGACGAAATAGGGCCTTTTCGCGAATACCGGAACCTCAGGGGGCCTAAACAGCATTATCTGGACAAGGGAAGAGCACTGCCGCCGCGGCACTGGCCCAGTGCCGCCGCGGCACTCCCCTCCAGAACAGTGTGTTTTTGTAATTTGTTTTGTGGTCCCATTTTGATTAATTAAAAACCAAAACGACATAGTTTCATGATTTCAGATGTTTGGGACCAATGGGAATACTTCTAAAACCCCAAAACCACCCCCAAGTTGGCCTATATAAACCCCCCATTGCTCTTCATTTTAGGGGGGTAAAAAATACAAGTTTAAGAAAAGTTTGGGAGAGAAAGTTGTAGAGATAAGGTTAGAATAGAGAGAAAAGAAGCTTTCTTCTTTGATTTTCAAAACAAAAGTGAGTTCTAAACTTTGTTTTTACTACATTACTCCCATTTACTTCAACATTCAATACATCCAACCACCATTTTAGTGAGCATTTAAGAGAGTGGAAGCTTCTTCCATGTCCAATGTCATTACATATGAGTGAAACACCAATCTACAAGTTCAATACTTCATGAATATCATCTATTGATCATTATCTACTTGCTTGTTTATTCATTGTTTATCTCTCCTCACCTCATTTTTTTTTTATTTTCTTTATTTACTTACTAGTTCATCATCATCTAAATGATGACATGAAGTTTGGGGTGAGTGAATCCTTATGGATAGTAGCTCTTGACCTCAAAAACATGTTTGATAGATGATGATCATAACTTCAATACCTCCAAGGTATCCTTGAAGTGTATTGAAGTTATGCTCAAATAAAAAATAAGTTTCTCCAACAATCTTGGAGGTTCATGATGATGAGTTGAATGTTGGCATTTTAAGTGGTTATAATCTTTATTGAGTATTAAAAATGCACTTTCAAAACCTCTATTTCAAAACCCCCCTCAATCCCTCTCATTTTGATTTCAAGAAAGAAAACCTTATTTTCCCCAAAATCTTCAAAACAGTGAGTTAAAACAGTGAGTGAGCTGAGTTCAAAGATTTCTCTAGAACTCAATACTCAACATATAGATGCAAGGCCACTTGGAAAGTCCTCCTAACTCATTGGAGAACACCCATGATTTTTGGTTTGACTTGGAAGTACTTGAAAATGGTCCATTGGACCCAAACATTCCTTCCAAACATTCTGCCTCTGCTGTCACAGCAGCTTGACTAACTTCCAACTTCTTTTTCAGACATATTTTCCAAAAGAGGTGGTCCCAACTTATTTTTCCCTTAAACTTCCATGTCTTAGGAAACGTTCTGTATAAAATGGGCCCCTAGATCATTCGTTTTCATTTTCTCAACATTTCAGTCGACAGTACGGACTCTGCTTCTGAGTGATCTCTGTTGTTCATATGATTTCTCTCATTCTGTGATAGTTATTAAAGATTGGATTTTTGGGTAGTGTTCTAGACACAATAAGGAACATCTCCATAAAATATCATGCATTGAAAACATTCCTAACCCCTCTTTTCTATTTTTACAAGATCATGTTATTGTTCTGTCTACTATTCACAGCAAACACCTTTTAAATTTCATTCTTTGATTTGATGCTTATATGCATTCCAAATTAGTTCATATCTTAGGAAGTAGTTCATACTATATTTGTACATATCCCATGTTGATTTCATTCATTCATCCATACACATTCTAGACTTCTAAGTCATTCTAGGAATCCATGAACACAAAGCACACTACAACCTTGGCACATTATAGATACATACATTGCATCCATGCAAGATTTGGGGCCTTCATGGCTCCTAATCTAAGAAGATTATAAGGAATGAACTTGATCACACGTTCATGCTTTCCCTCGATCTAATCATCCTTTCTCATCCGTCCCGGGGATTGAGAGGTCTTCTTTTCTCAAAGATTGACATGCATCATACTAGCTTGCTAAGCATATTTTGATTTCTTTGTTTATTTGTTTCAAGAACAATTCATGCCCCCCCCCCCCCTTTAGATTAGGAAGTCTTGCTTATTTGATACATGATTAGACGATTTTTCCTAGGTTTATTTGTGTGATTTTCACTTTACATTGTATGATATTTGACTTAAATCTTATGAATGATATCTTATCTTTTGATTTTCAATTTCAAGATTCTTATGTGATGTAATATACTATCACAGTATTATTTGTCGAACCAAACGTAGTATAAGATGATTATTTGGATGCTAATTGAGGCCCGTCGAGAGACAGGGCGAGTTGAGGGTGTTTTAGTCGTCACAAAGGCTCCTTCCTCTCTCGTACCAAAACCCTAAACCAAGTTCTTTGGTTATGAAGGGTCGGTGCCCTTTATCCATTTGGGTGAGTCAAAATTAGGTTTCTTGGTTCCTTAAAGACCAAGTGGCGACTCTGTATCTGTTTTCAACAGACCTTTTCTCTTTACTTGATTCAAATTTCAAACAAGTTTCAAACAAACAAAACAAAGCGGTGGAATCCCGGTATCCACACTTTGTCATGGACACTTGGCCCATTGTACTCTTTAATTTTTATCAATATTGAGCGTTGCTTTTCACAAAAAAAAAATGCACATCTTCCTAATGTGCTTATGTATTTAGTTTTTATGTAGTTGGATTTAAATATGTGGTTGGATTTTCTTGATGATGAAGAAACCATTAAAGCAAAAAATCAAATAAACAGTCCTTTCTATAGATTTGTCTGGGTTTGACTCTATTTCATCCTCTGTTTGTGTTGTATCTATATAATAAAACAGCTTGACAGAAGATTTGTGTTTTGTGGCAATGAGCAGGTTTCTTATCAGACTAACAAAAGATGATACTGCTTAACAAAAAAAAAAGTGATGCTCGCAACCAAGCCACGGCAAAGATAACGAGGCCAACAATGTTACGAGAGGCTATCACCCGTCAGAACAACGTTGTTGTTGGTAACACCCCACTCCTAATTTAATGAATTTTATGTCGTGAAGATTATTGTTGTCATCAAAACATGGAAAAATTGTAGTGACTACTTTAGTGACTACTTTGGTAACACCCCACACTCTACTTTAGTAACACTTTTCTAATTTATTATATAGATTAGTGGGGATATAAGATTGGAGTTGTGATGGCTGGAATTTTACTGCTGTAGTCTGTAGATGCTTTACCACTGAAGAGACTAAAAGAGAGGCAAAGAGGAGAGAGAGAGAGAGAGAGAGAGAGAGAGAGAGAGAGAGAGAGAGCACTATTGAGTTAAAGTCTTAACTACCCTTCGTATTAACAACTAAGACGAAGATGTAACACTCCTTTCAGACAATATGTAAAAGCAAGGCTAATATAAGAAACAACAACAGCAACAACAAAAAAAGAAGCTGAAATGAAAATTATTGAGTTTCAAACTCAAGCAGTAAATCTCCCTCACTGAGCTTTCAATTGAACATCTCTTTCTTCCAAATATGAACTTTCTGATATGACTGACTCTACTTCTGCAGCAATTAGTACGACCTACTGGTCAAAACGGAAAATTGTCATGAAAATGGAATTTTCACAAACAACTATTGGAACCATAAGAAAATAAAAATTAATTAACCTTTTTCCTGACCACTAGTACTATAACTCCAAGTTAGCCCCCATAAACTAAACAAGTTCAACATGGTTGCAGCACTTCTTAGTTTTATTTGAGCCCACAAAAAGCCGTTGGACCTATCCTAAACCCAAAAGGATGAAACTAAACAAAAATTCAGCTCAGGGCCTGTTATTTATTATATTTATCAAATTATAACAATCATGTTTCAGGAGAAAATATAACCTAGAAGAGGTATCTAAACTTGAATGCTGAATAATAAAGTTTTCGTTTGAGGAGAGTCTTCGGTGGAAGTTGGTGCTATCACCCATGAGGCTAAGTTCCACTTCTGAATAAGACACAAAAACGGATCAGACAGATCTAGGTTGCAACTTTTATTTAAAGTTTATGATGTGTTCATGGCATCAAAACGCATCTTCAAGGAGCTGAAGGAAGGATCCACCTACATCTTACAGTGCCAATGTGTTATTTTCACTGTACCCAAATTAATGAAACCCTATATTTAAACGTATCACATGTTTGGTTCCGGATATATATATATATATCTCTACATCTGTCCGTCCAACCTCCCTATCAGGTACCTCTTCTCTCACACTAATGTATATTATGGAATTTGTTGAATGTAATTTTTAATTTTTCCCTTTATAAGATTTGATTCAATTTAATTTTGAGTTTCGAGATTTTTGATTTATAGGCTTTGATTTTATTCAATCTAGCAAAGGGAGGGATTTTAATTAAGAACTTTCATTGATTCCTTCTTCTTCTTCTTTTTTCCCTTTTTGTTTTTTCCCCAGTTTTTGAAGACTTTGTGATTTCTTCTTTTGTTTTTTTTGGGGGGGGGGAGCATCTGAATCGTATTTCATTACAGGTATTCCAAATTTTATTTCCTTTACCGTACTTTGTTTTGATATCTTGAATGATAATTATTACATAATTGCAATTGTCACCCACCTTTGGAAGTTCTACATGATAAAACAAAATTGTACACAACCATGAAGTAGTTGTGAACATCTGTATTTGTACCTTAACTTTCTTAAATTATATTAGAGACATAAAAGATCCAGAGCATCCTTATTCTTTGGAAGAGCTGAAAATAATAACAGCAGATTCAGATGAGGTAGATACACACGTAGCTATGCAAGGTAAAACAAATTTTGCCTACCTTTCTTGCATTTTCATTATATGTTGGGTTCATTTTGCTCCTTTTACAATCCGTTTGGGTTAGCTTTTTCAGGGATTGTTTAAAAGGTTGGGACCGGTTGGATTAACTTTTTCACATCTCCTTAAGAAATTTGATTCTTTTTCAACAGCTGTTATTAAAAAGTTCCAATTCTTATTTCAAAAAGTGAACAAGCCCAGACGGGATCTTAACGTATGATTATCTGTTTCAGGATTACATTCACTCCAACAGTTGAACATTACAGTATGGCAACAGTAATTGCCTTTGCTTGCGGGGTGAAACTTATGCGATGCATGCCCTCCAGTTATATGGTATTAGTGTATTACACAACGGGAGAAATCGAAAGTAATCCCAATTCGCAACAATAATTGGCCTATTTTGTTCCTAATATTGAATTCTTAAATTATCAAAACAATGTCATTGAATGCTACTTGACTTTCTTCTCCATTGACATTACTTGAATTTGTAAGTTTACTTTTCCTAATTCCTACACGAACAGGACAAAACCTTAGCCCTTAGGCTCTATTTGGATCATGGATTTAGTGAGGGAAGGGAAAAGAAAATGACGAGGACTAAGAAACACGGACACTCCAAAAAGGTCACCGCACCTGCACTTAGTCATGTATCTATATTTATATATATACACACACACACATACAAACGCATTTATAAGGAATCTGTTGTTGCTCATTTGTTAGCCAACTGGTCTATTAGATGTCAATTTTCTAGCTCTCTTTTCCCTCATTTGCCTCAATTTATTATGGAATCTGTTTCTCATGACTTTGTAGCTACCAATGTTGTTGTTAATGAAATTCCATCACTTTTCCCAGTGAAAAAAAAATACATGTATAAGGAAATAATTGGAAGTGAATGACTTAGATTGCAAAAATTGATCAATTGAACATCAGTAATGAGTTGTATAGGCTACAAGGTATTGAAGATCTTTGAAATTGCTTTTTTTTAATCTTTGAATGCAATTCTTTGCATTGAATAATAAGTCATAGGATTCATTAAATGTGTTGCTATTATAAAATGTAGAAGAAGAGTGCGGAAATTGAAGCTCCTAAGAACCCGATCATGAAGCTGCTAAAAAATGAGAGAGCATATAGTTCCGCCAACTGAAAGTAAAGATTTTCCCAAAAATGTTGTTTGCATATAATCTGTCTACTTACATGTGTACATATTTATATTTGGTTATCTATCTGTTTTGAGATCCGTCTAAAATGAGATTTAACTGATTGACGCTAGATTGTTGGGTATATTATTTTTTGTTAGTTGATTTGAGATTGCCTACAGGACACCCTTTAGTTTTTCCCATTAATTTTTTTGCCATGGTTTCAAATTATTTGCATTTGCTCTTTTCCGTTCGCTATGGATAGAAAATTTAGCGTACTAATATATATGGTTGCAAGTCAGAAATTTAATACTTTTTTTTTAACAGATGTTCCCTTGACCACCGTGTGTTTGATGATTTGCTCAAGAATGTGGGTAGTGCAATTTGGGGATTTTTTCCCTTTCTTTTTTTCTTTTGGGGGTTTTTCAAGGGTGCAAGTGTTGTCGGGTGCTTTCACTAACTTTCCATTGTTTTGATGAGTATGTACATTTAGACCTTTGCACCATGTTCATTTTTACTAGCCCGTGCATAGCACGGGGTATCGACTAGTTATGAATTAAACTAAGTGAATTAAATTAATTATGCATGGATTAACTAATTCATGTATTAAACTAATATGCATGGATAAAACATGAATAATAATAAAACGTGGACAGCCTACTATCCTAATTACAACATTATTCCTACGTGAGTGCCCTAAATCTAGACTCGTAGATCTAAATTAAGGTTTCATTATCCTCGAGGATCGGATATCCATGGATTGGACACCAACCCTACGAGCTCCGGGTACCACAACATTTAGGGATAGCTTCGCCTGGTATACCTCTACTTTAATGAGGATAATACAAACAAGGAAATAAAACTATCCTAAAAACTCAAAAGATCAAATAGAAAATAAAAGCAGAAAAATAAAAAGGAAGAAGAACTAACCCCAAGAACTCCCCTCAGAATACTCCTCTGTCAGAGCTTCGCTGGCACCGCGGACTCCAAGACTCATTCCTAACTCTAAAAAAACTTATACTTTTCCCAAGGACTTTCTAGGAATGCTTAAGGAATCCTCCAATGGGGTTTCCTTGGCCTCTCTAGTCCTTAGTATATTTTGGTGTGTTGGATGGGGAGGGAGGACCCCCTTTTATAGTTTGAGATTTGGGTGAAAATTTCATAGCTAAGCAATGTGGGATGAAAAAAAAAACACATTTTTTTACGTTTTCGGGCGTTTTCACGAGGATTGGGGTCAGGTCAAGAGTACAGAATGGGTCTTGGACATGAGAGAGCTATAGCGACACTCAAAGCTTAGGGGAGGCAGTCCAAGAGTGCTGCACGGCACTCAGCTGAAAGCCACCATGGCTTTCATACCGGAAGTTATGTTTTCTCTCAAGATTTCCCGAACTTCGTTCTCATACCTCAGTTATCCTTTTTGGGCTTGTGATATACCATTGGAGTCTAGTTTAAGGTATTTTTGGTCTCATTCAAAAAACATTTGTAGATTTTGAGTTATGGTAAAAAGAGCGAGGCTGACTCCAATAAGGAGTAAACATGTGAGGTGCAAAAAGGGTAAAAAGTTTCCTAATTAGTTTTTTGGCCAATGCAAGGGCTTGGGTCACTAATTTAGGTTATTTTAGAAATATTTTGTAAATGGAGTTCTTAGGATCCCACCCCGAGGTCTGGATTTTTCTCAATAAAAGGCGATTTTTTGTCATTTCATGTGAAAAAGCTAACCCAAATTGGGTTTTAGTCTCTAAATTGTGTTACTAACGTACTTAGGTTTTCCTAAAGGTTATTCTAATGTATCTCGGAAACCATGGTGCTTCACGGAGTTCTGTTTCATAATAAAAAAATCATGATTCCGATCATCGGGTTGTTCTTGAGGCGGGGTCCCTTTTGTCGAACGGATGAACCAAAATAGGGTGTCTACACCATGCTAACCTGCACAGAAACTATCTAACATCATAATGAAGAACTAATCTTAATGCGCATGTCTTAGGGATCTCAAAAGTTCCAGGACCAGATGGTGTGGGACAATTAGTGAGCGAAAGTATCAACATGGGGCTCTGATATCAAAAATCCTGTCACGGCCCGGAATAGCAAAAATAGAGAAAAAAAAAAAAAAAAATTGGGTCCGTAGGCAATGACTAGTGAAGTCACTAAATTATCCACACCACACAGTTCTAAGCCATAATAAATAAAGAGAATAGTAATACAACCAACTGATGATAATAAAAATTTTAAAAATTATTACATCAGAGTTTAGAATAGAAACATACTAAGGTCTTAGGGCAACATATGCCGAGTTACAAAACATAAAACTATAAAGTCTGATAGAAATAGAAACTACAGTCTATTATATTCTTCAACTGGCATATACATAGTCGTCAGCATAGTAGTTCTCCCTAGCATAGCCATCAGAAACATGGTAGGTTGGACGGGGAATGTCCAAGCATAAATGGTCATTAGCTTACTGAAAGTTGGGTGAGTAGAAAACTAACGAAGTACCGAATATATGAAGGAATAACAAGTTATGGAAAGTATAAGATATAGTTCTACCAAATAGTATGTTTTCTTTCTTCAATCCCATCGTTTGATAAGCTATTATCATATTGTTATGCTAAGACTGATGACCAACATACTCTTGACTGAATGAACAGACTCAATCGTTCAACCCTATGGATATACCACTATTCCGTCCACCGCTTTTAATTTGTGGACTCGACACCCTACTTCTAAATATACAACATTTTTAATATGGTTAACAAAGAACTTGATTTTGACATTATCATGTATTGTCACGCCCCGGAGCAGCAAAAAATAGAGAAAAATATGTTTCCTTTTTGGGTCCATAGGGAATGACAAGTGAAAGTCACTAATTATCTACACCACACAGTACTAGTCCACAAGTTAAACAGGAACAGGAAGCAACTGAAATGTAAAAGCAGTATCACTACTACAAACATCAGAGTGTGGTCCTCAGGATCACAACAGGTCTGGAGACAACATATGCTCAAGTACCCGTTAACTAAAACAAAATAGAGTTCAACAGAAACAACAGAAATATAAACTAGATATAACTATCCTCAGATCTTCAGCTAGCGTAAGAATAGTCGTCAGCATAATACTCATCTCCCGTATAACCGGCATCAGTGGGGCCACCCTCTGCATAATCCAACTCTGAGTAGTATCCGTCACCGTAGGCTCCAACACCTGTATTTTTAGGGACAAGGTAGTCTGGACGGGGAATGTCCATGCAATAAAGGTCGTCAGCTTACTAAAAGCTGAGTAAGAACCCACTATCACAGTCTCAAAGAAATAACGTAATTACCAATCATGCACGATAATAAACAGTGATATTAATAATATCTTTTCCCTTTTTATTTAGACACAACATTAATCGATTCTCATCATTCTCTAAGGCTAACTATACCAATCCCAACTGACTGTACCGAACTGATTATATCATCACGATATACTAGTGCTCTTGTTAATTGCTTTTAAGTACTCTTACTATTCACCGCTTTTAAGAACTCTTGCGAGCACTATACATCACTCTCATATAACGACTGGTCTACGACCGTATCCATACTATTGTTCACTGCTTTTAAGAACTTTTACTGTTCACCGCTTTTAAGAATGCTTGTGAGTACGGTACATACATAGCTCTAGCAAATACAAACTATAGGCTTGCCACAACTACTCTTGTTCACCACTTTTAAGAACGCTTACTGTTCACCGCTTTCATGAACGCTTGCGATCCTTGTTACACGCTTATTGGATTCAACCTGAGCAAATCCTCGGCCCGACTAAACACAACCTTTACAGTAACTAATACCTTGCTGACTCAGTCACCAATGTTACCCATCGTTATGTCTCAAACCTTATTCCGTTATCGCATTATAATATTACTAACGTTCTGAACCTTGTTACATTTCTCACCATATTATCTCAATCTCATTATCGCATCCCATTACCTCTGAAATCCCATAATATCACATAATAGGAATATCAAACATTGATTAAACAGCTAAACATTATAGATTATAAACTAAAGGGAACAACTAAGTTTAATTAAGGTTCGATCGATTGAAGTTCTCTCAATCGCTTGAAGAAAGTGAGGTTCGATCAATCGAGGTGTTCTCGTTCGATTGAAGTCAAGGTGGTCTCGATTGATTGAAGTCATTTCGATCGATTGAGAATTAGGGATGTTCGATCGATTGAACTCAGTTCGATCGCTCGAACTTCGTCTTCTCCAAATTCTGGCAGTGAACTTCCAGAATCTATTAGGGAGTGTTTGGTTCCTTTTTAAATGTACAGAATATGTAAAACATCACTACTAAGCTACTGAGTGAGTTTGGAACTCACCGAACATCGTTAAGGGTGCGTTTGGCAACTTTGAACTCCGAGCTTTAATGGCCTCTCTCTCTCTCTGTCTTGTATCTGTCTCTCTTTATCTCTTTTCCTTCTTCTTTTTCTTCTTCTTAATAGAATATATATAGAGATAGATATATATATATATGTGTCTATAATATATTAACACACAACTCACAACTCTCTAAAATCTCTAGGTTCAGCCAACCCTCACAAACACACGAGCACAAACATATATATAGAGGGGGAGGGGTGTAGGTGGCATTGTTTGCGCATGAATTGGAAATTCTGATGATTACACATTCGATCGATCAAACGTAGTTTGTGTAGGAAAAACAGGTTTAAAATTAAATCTAAACGCGCAGCGGAAAACAAAGTTCAAAACTTTTATTGGTAGCCTTGGATCTACTACTTATTAACTCTATAGATGCGCATAACAAGATGGAGAAGATTCTATACCTTAGGTCTTGAACCCAATTCTGAATTTTGTCCTTCTCCTTGTGTGTGCAGCAGCAACCTCTAGGAAATCTTCACCCTTATGTCTCCTTGAATGCTCCCAGAGTGGCTAGGGTTGGTGGGAACCCTAATAGTGAGAATAGGGAAGGTTTGGGAACTCTAAACAGGTTCTGCAGCAACTGGTACGTCAAAACGACGAACTTCAAATTTCTGGACGTAGCTGCCCTATTTATAGATTCCCAGAACCGACCTAACTTTCGATCGATCGAAGTGACTTCGATTGATCGAACTGTCGATCGATCGAACCTCGTTCGATCGATCGAACCTGTCTAGACTTCAATCGATCGAAACAACTTCGATCGATCGAACCAGTCTTGACAGCATTCTCATTTGCCTTTCCAAGCATTCTGGCGGAGCTAAGAGTGGGACCTCCTAGGTTCTTAATTACTGGCTCCGATTAATTATTATTCCATCTAGTCAGTACTCTTGACTAAGGAATCAATAATTAATCAATTATCATTAATGCCACTATAAAATGATAATTGCACTCCAGTGCATAAGAACATAATCACACATACATAAGTGATTGCTAGACTTGTATAATATGATACGCATGTCCCTCTACCAGGCAGTATTCGTATCTATCATTGGGATGTATGTCTTAAGATACTGTCGACCCAATAGATAGTACATCTTATATTCCTCAAGTATCATTCACTACTCTTGGATTACTAAACATGTCAACAACAACACTTTGTTGACAAGGCTGGCCAACTCTCAGTAATCACTCCTAGTGACATTCTCGAGGGAATACTTACTCTTTGTTTTATTGAAGAGGGTAGAATTCCATCTTGACAATATATGTTCCCAACGTTGCATACTTGATTTACCCAAGATACCCAGGTGTTGATCTTGCAAGACCTCACTGTTTGGTAAGTCAAAGCAACCAAGCATACAACTTGCGTCCATAACTGTCTCAGGATTAAGGACATGTATCCCTATACAAGTTTTGAGTTCCTATTGACGGTGACAGCGTTTAGGTGTCAATAGGTTTAACTCAGGTCCGTCAATGCACCGAGTGCACTAGCATATTAACCAAGAGTCAAAGACTCTTATGAATGAGATTCATCATTCTACCCCGTAGACGTTAATCATGCTACAGTGTATACCTGATAAGTTATCCAGACTTATCATCCACTGTGACTTATTTGAAACAACAAGGATTTGTGATTCATATCTCACATGTGTAATCACATACACAAATGAACCACATACAATGTTGTTTAAGGATTCCAGTCTAATATTCATCTCATGAACTAACATGCATAAATGCATTATGATATTCCATTGTCCAACTAACTGGTTTGAGGGCATATTCCCAACAAACTCCCACTTGCACTCATAACCATATAGCGTTAGTACTGACACTAGCATAGTCTCTGTGACTTGTCAAAATCCTTAACCCGTAAGGTTTTGCATAGGGACTGATGATCATCGACTGAAACAATCCATAGTAAAACATCTTCATGTTATACTATATCCCTAGACAAAAGACGTCACATGACATGTATCCAGTAAAGCTAATTTGAACATTGTCCAAAACACCATCACCCTGCATATATCCGCTAGTTCTTTCTCAAGCCCTAGAGAATATATACTTTATGATAGTTCAGAAAACTGAACATTCATTTGGACTGATATCTGTGAACAACCTCAACGGTATAACTGATATCCATACCTAACATCACATACAAAGTTTATCAATAGCGAAGGCTTATGATATACCTTTCATGTGATCTCTTTCATCTTGTATCCCAAGATACAAATCTTGAAAGAGCAATGGGTTATGTTCAAAGGTGAAAAACCTTTATCGAAACGTTCCACGTTGAATCTAGCCAGCAACTTTCTGATATAGAAGTTTGAGACAATCTCATTATCTTAACTTTCTGATCTTGAATGAGCAAAAATCATAAGATTATAGCTCGCCTCACCGAGATCATAAATATCAAGTATACTGTAGAAACTTAACCTTAATCATTGATGATACTACTTTAACATATCGCAATGATAAAGATGTCATCAATATATGGAACCATAATCACCACCACACTTCCTTTGCGCAAGGATCCTTTCATCCACTTAAGCTACATCCACACTTTAGATGAATCCAAAGTATTTTGACCAATATGTCAAAACAGATGTCCTTATCTCTGGATGATTGCTTTAGTCCATAGACTTATGCAAATCACATACCAGAGCTTCCTTATCACAAAACTTCAATGCACCAGGGAATTTCAACAATGTTGAGAATTCTCCCACTGCAATGAAGTACCAATGTAGGAATGGATGAAGAGGTAGTAGATTTTAGTTCTAGATGATTTATAGATTGCTTTAAGATATAAATTACTTTACTCTTTTATATTATCTTTCCTTTGCAAAATTTGGTCTCCAACCAACTTTTGTTTTCTCTGGAAACACTACAAAAGTATTATACTTCTAATCTAGATTCAAAAGGCTCATCATTTCTTTACACCAAAGTGCTAGACATCCTTATCCAAAGTTACCATGAGAAAGAAGTCGCATTCTTTTCACAACTTTGGGGATGTCTATCGAAAAGATTTGCTTTTGAATAAGATCCAGTATATACATTGTAGTTCCATCGAGAAAAACAAGGAATAGTAGTAACTCTAAATAACTCATCCCATGACCCAGTCATATCTAAAAGAAGATAGTTCCTTCTACCTGCTACACCATCCCGTGGAGGCGCACTAGGTGTAGACTGTCGAGAAAGAATCTCATTCTTATCTCCTTTGGACAATAAATACATTAGATAGATACTCACCATTTTGATCAAATCAAAAAGCAATGATATTCTTTTACCAATTACTCTTCATTCCAAAACTTTTGAATTTCTTCAAAATTGAGGATGAAGATGCAATAAGTAAATGTATATCAGTATCCAAAGTAGTCGAAACTACTTTTCAACTCTAATGTTTATTACCCTACATACATGAGTATGTCCTAATTCTAATCAGTCCTTGGTCGTGTGATTTTCAAAAGAAAAGTCACCTGATCATATTAGCCTCTAAATAGGATTGACAAACAGGTAGTGGTTTCAACAACCAAAAGAGTTTTAGGATCCAATCCTTTACTCCCCATTTATCCTAATTTAGATTAATATGATCTGATCACATTTACTCTCTAAATAGGATTGACAAATAGGCAATGGTCTTAGCAATCGAAAGAGTTTAGGATCCTATCCTTTACTCCCCATTTATCCTATTTAGATTAAATATGATCTAACCTCAAAACCAAAAAGTCATAGAATTAGTTGAGGGTGCTATCCTTTTAGATGGTAAAATACCCATGAGTCATTTAAATACTACATTAGATAATATATGAGAAACAAGAGTAAATTGGTGAGATACTTGCTTGACAAGTTATTTAGATCACATAAAAGAACGCTTTCTTTTAATCAAGAATTTCAGTACCAAAATCAAAAGAATAAATATTATTCATTAATTCAAAACAGAAATCCATCTAATAACTCCAAAGTTTTATTACAATATAAAACTATTAATCTAATAGCAACTCTTGCATCAGATCCCAAAAGGCAATCAAGATCTTCTAATCACTGCACATTCTTATTTTCCAATTCCCTGCAACAATTACAGATATAATTTAGAAAATATAGAATTAGTGCCCATAGTAGTTGAAGTATCAGTTTTTCAACTTACTTCAAAAACTAGTGAAAGGATCGTACCTTGCCTTTTGGCAGTCAAGTATTCCATACAGTTCCTTTTCCAATGCCCTCTCATGCCACAATGGAAACACTTTCCTTTTGGCACGGCACCAGCCTTTCCCTTTCCAAGTCTTGCCTTCTTCCCAACAGTTGGCTTAGGCTCACCTATCCTTGAGTCTTGCTTCTCCTTCTCTGAACTTATGCTCTTAGGCTTAGTTCCAGAAGATGAAGCCATTCCAATGTTCTGAACATTTGACTCCTCTTTGACTATATCCATCGTTGCCTCAAGAGAGCTCATCAACTCACTTGTTGAAAAAACTATTTTACTCATTTTAAAAACCTTTTTAAATTGAGTGAATGATGAAGGCAACGAATGCAAGATTATGTCAACTTGAGTCTCACCATCAATGTCGGAACCAAGAACTTGCATTACTTTGAAATAAGTAATCATTTTAAAAACATGCTCTCTTATTGAAGTTCCTTCCAACATTCTGGTGTCCATGACTAACTCCAAGGCTCTAAGCCTCGCAGTACGGCTCAGATCCCCAAACATCTCCTCGAGGTTCAATATTATAGCACGGGCAGTGTTCAAAGGTTGATGTTGCTGCTTCAACACATCAGACAAAGAGTCTAAGATGCTAGAGCGAGCTATACCATCAAATTTTATCCACTGCCAATATTGATCCGCAAGATCAGTTGGGGTGTCATGGTATGGAATAGGTGGACAGGGAATGGTAAGAACGTATTTACATCCATTAACAGTTAACAATTCATCCAGTTCCAGTTTCCATTCAACGTAGTTATTTCCAATTAGCTTATTCTGGATCATGGTTATAGCAAGTGGGCTAGACATTATGAATCTGAAATACAAATAATGTAACAGAATTACAATATGGAAATCATGAATATGACAATTTATATGATACATTGGAATTCCCTTAACCAACTCATTAATTGTCTTCAGGATGTCAAGCCTATGAAATTAAGTCTCCGTGTGGCGATCATAACCTCATAGCCTGATTGGGAAACCCATCATGAATGTCATGCAACTCTTACAAAACAATTCATGACTCCTGAACTTTTTGGTCTCTAAGTTTCTGGATAATGCTCCGTGTGGAATCCCTTACCCATAGCTTAGCTAGTGTTTACCATTAACTAGAATCCAATGACAACCGCCTCAAGTAGTGCCTCAGTGTAGTGGTCACCCTCTAACGCGTCTCATTGATTCTATCCAAAGGAAGTTCATATCTAGTAACCAATGAATAGTCTATCCTCCGTATGGAATGATCACCCATGGCTGGGTGACACAGAATATACTACCCACCTTACAACGAACCGTTTATGGAAGACCGTGGGAGTTATAAAATAAGTCCCTCTCCCACTAGATTTTTATAAGAAGTTCATATCTAGTAATCAATAAGAAATGCCCTCCGTATGGAATGATCACCCATGGCTGGGTGACACAGAGTAATTCTCATACTTACAATGAACTAATAGGAATTTTTCAATTTGATCAAAAAATTTCTTCACATTGCCCATAAACATCAAGTGTTTGCTAATGTGTTGGAAAAAAGGTTTTTGAATTTCATTTTAGAAAACCTGTTTTACGTGCATGCAAGTAGTAACAATATATAAAATTCCAATCACAACTAAGCACATAAAACAAAAACTAAAATGAAATAAAAGCATTCAACAATGCCTCTATCTCCCATGACTCTATCTCCATAGAACCTTCTTCTTGGTTTGATTGCCTCCGACTCCATCTTCATGGACAACGGCTTGCTCCTCCATCTTCATGGATTTTCTAATTCTATTACATTGGTCCTATACTTCTTTCGAAGCTTACAATTTATCTAGAAATAGAAATAACAACAATAAAATAAAAGGCTAGGGAAACCGGTGCGACTTTCCTTTTCATAGGATTGAAGTCGCAGCGCCCTTTACATAAGCCTTAAATCCAAACCAACAATTAAATACAAAATTTAAAAGTCTTGGTGCCATGGGAGATAGCAGACTAAGCTTGCTGCAAAAGGGTTAGTCACATGCACAACCACGCATATATATAACAAATATATGTACCATTGGAACCCCTAATTGATTCACACAGTATATAAACTCTTTACATACTGAATTAGAACTTAAAACAGCATCACTGCTCTGTCACACTTCGATCGAACGAAAAAGTTAGATCGATTGAACCTTCGATCGATTGAACATAGTTCAATTGATTGAACTTTCAGTTTCACAGAATGTTTTGAAAAACTTACAGCATAAATAAAATTTTAAAGTAAATATTTTTAAAACCTTTAAATCTGTAAACTGAAAACCTGGACAGAAAAGCAGTCTCGATCGATCGAACACCATTCGATCGATCGAACAGAACCAACATTCGATCGATCGAAACTAGTTAGATCGCTTGAGAACAGATGATGTTCGATCGAACGAGACTACTTCGATCGATCGAACCCACCTTGCATCCAATGCAATCACAGATTTGTATTCTGCTGCATAAACACTGCAGAAACGGATCTGTGACAATGCAGTTTTGAAAACAGTCCTAAAATCAATATGCAAATCAAAACTAGTGTTCCAAAACGCATCTATAGATCCAAATAAGCGAGGCTCTGATACCAATTGTAGGAAAAACATGTTTAAAATTAAATCTAAACGCGCAGCGGAAAACAAAGTTCAAAACTTTTATTGGTAGCCTTGGATCTACTACTTATTAACTCTATAGATGCGCATAACAAGATGAAGAAGATTCTATACCTTAGGTCTTGAACCCAATTCTGAATTTTGTCCTTCTCCTTGTGTGTGCAGCAGCAACCTCTAGGAAATCTTCACCCTTATGTCTCCTTGAATGCTCCCAGAGTGGCTAGGGTTGGTGGGAACCCTAATAGTGAGAATAGGGAAGGTTTGGGAACTCTAAACAGGTTCTGCAGCAACTGGTACGTCAAAACGACGAACTTCAAATTTCTGGACGTAGCTGCCCTATTTATAGATTCCCAGAACCGACCTAACTTTCGATCGATCGAAGTGACTTCGATCGATCGAACTGTCGATCGATCGAACCTCGTTCGATCGATCGAACCTGTCTAGACTTCAATCGATCGAAACAACTTCGATCGATCGAACCAGTCTTGACAGCATTCTCATTTGCCTTTCCAAGCATTCTGGCGGAGCTAAGAGTGGGACCTCCTAGGTTCTTAATTACTGGCTCCGATTAATTATTATTCCATCTAGTCAGTACTCTTGACTAAGGAATCAATAATTAATCAATTATCATTAATGCCACTATAAAATGATAATTGCACTCCAGTGCATAAGAACATAATCACACATACATAAGTGATTGCTAGACTTGTATAATATGATACGCATGTCCCTCTACCAGGCAGTATTCGTATCTATCATTGGGATGTATGTCTTAAGATACTATCGACCCAATAGATAGTACATCTTATATTCCTCAAGTATCATTCACTACTCTTGGATTACTAAACATGTCAACAACAACACTTTGTTGACAAGGCTGGCCAGCTCTCAGTAATCACTCCTAGTGACATTCTCGAGGGAATACTTACTCTTCGTTTTATTGAAGAGGGTAGAATTCCATCTTGACAATATATGTTCCCAACGTTGCATACTTGATTTACCCAAGATACCCAGGTGTTGATCTTGCAAGACCCCACTGATTGGTAAGTCAAAGCAACCAAGCATACAACTTGCGTCCATAACTGTCTCAGGATTAAGGACATGTATCCCTATACAAGTTTTGAGTTCCTATTGACGGTGACAGCGTTTAGGTGTCAATAGGTTTAACTCAGGTCCGTCAATGCACCGAGTGCACTAGCATATTAACCAAGAGTCAAAGACTCTTATGAATGAGATTCATCATTCTACCCCGTAGACGTTAATCATGCTACAGTGTATACCTGATAAGTTATCCAGACTTATCATCCACTGTGACTTATTTGAAACAACAAGGATTTGTGATTCATATCTCACATGTGTAATCACATACACAAATGAACCACATACAATGTTGTTTAAGGATTCCAGTCTAATATTCATCTCATGAACTAACATGCATAAATGCATTATGATATTCCATTGTCCAACTAACTGGTTTGAGGGCATATTCCCAACAGTTTGATCGCTCGATCTCGGATCGGTTAGGTTTGATCGATTAAAGTGGGGACCACGTCATAAATTCATGTTGGTAAGGTTTCGATCGCTCGAGAAAGGTTCGATCGCTTGAACTTTAGAACTGCTCGATCGCTCGAAAGTAGTTCGATCGATCGAAGGTGTATTTCAAGGAGGGTTAAGGAAAAGTATATAGAACCTCTCAGCACAAATATTTATTGAAAATACAGGGTATTACATCATCCACCACTCATCAAAAGATTTCATCCTCGAAATCAGAGGCATATAGAGTTAAAACAAAAATGGAAACTTCTCTCGCATCTCTAATTCTAGCTCCCACAAAGCTTCTCCTTCATCGTGATGTTTCCGCTGAATCTTTACCAACATGATCTCCTTGTTTATGAGCTTCTATGATACGGCTGATCAAAGTTGGTTGTACCATAAAACATCCAAAATGTTGTCCTTCCATTGGTTCCACTGGCTGAAGATCGAATTCAGCTAAAACTTCCAATGCTTTCCATTCTTGAATTAATAATGCAGGAATCACTAGTCGAGGTTTATGACTCAGAGTGTCTGCTATGACATTTGCTTTGCCTGGATGGTATTACAATAAAAAGTCATAGTCCTTGAGCAACTCCATCCATCTTCGTTGTCGCATGTTCAACTCCTTCTGAGAGAACAAATACTTCAAGCTCTTATGATCGAAAAACAGATCAAACTTTTCTCCGCAGAGATAGTGTCTCCAAATCTTTAATCAAAACACTATTGCTGCCAATTCCAGATCATGCATTGGATAATTCTTCTCATGTACCTTCAATTGTCTTGATCTGTATGTAATGACATTCCCGTCTTGCATAAGCACATAACCAAGTACTTGGTACAATGCATCACTATAGATCACATACCTTTCTCCACTCTTAGGTATCGCGAGTACTGGTGCAGAAGTCAATTTTTCCTTTAACTCTTGAAATGTACCCTTATGCTTGTATGTCCATTCGTACTTCATCTCCTTTTTCTTCAAATTTGTCAATGGTCCTGCAATCTTGGAAAATCCTTCAACAAATCTTCGGTAATGTCCTGCTAAACCAAGAAAACTCCTAACTTCCATCGCATTAGTCTGTCTGTTCCAAATTAAGACTGCATCAATATTAGATGAGTCCACTAAGATATCGTCCTGAGATATAACATGTCCCAAGAATTTGACCTCTTGTAGCCAAAACTCACACTTACTGAACTTAGCATACAACTTACTATCTTGAAGCGTTTGTAAAGCAATCTGTAAGTGCTCCTTATGATCTTGCTCCATCTTTGAGTAGATCAAGATGTCGTCGATGAATACTATAATGAATTTATCCATATATGGTCTGAATACTCTATTCATTAAGTCCATGAACACTACTGGTGCATTCGTCAATCCAAAAGGCATAACTAGAAACTCATAATGCCCGTAGCTTGTCCTGAACATAGTTTTTGACACATCCTCTGGTCGAACTAAAAGTTGATGATATCCTTAATGCAAATCGATCTTGGAAAAGATCCTTGATCCCTATAACTGTTCAAATAGGTCATCTATCCGAGGAAGTGGATATCCATTCTTGATTGTAACCTTGTTCAACTCCTTGTTATCTATAAAGAGTTAAAGTGTTCCATCCTTCTTCTTCACAAACAAAATTGGTGTTCCCAAAGATGACATACTCAGATGAACGAATCCTAAATCTTCAAGTTCTGAACTTGCCTTTTCAATTCCAACATTTCAGTTGTACCATCCTATATGGAGTCTTAGATATCGACAATGTTCTAGGTACTAATTCCACGCAAAAGTCTATTTCTCTTTTTGGTGGAAGTCCTTTAAAATCCTTGAATACATCTACGAAATCTCATACAGTAAAAATCTGATCCATCGTGAGCTCTGTACTATTACTACTGATCGTAGCTAAACCACTTGTCAAGAACATATCGTTCGATGTCTGACACTGAAATCTGATCGTTGGACATCCTTGTATTGGAAATACAATCATCATAGTAGGGTAATCCAAGTTGGCATCATACTTAGACAACCAATCCATCCCTAGGATAATGTCAAACTCTGACATTGATAGAACCACTAAGTCTACTGGAAGACTCCTATCTCCCAAGGTCAATGGGTAATCTTTACACACTTTATTCAGCTTCACAGTCACTCCCAATGGTGACACAGCATTAAGTGTCGGCTCAAGTGTATGGGGTTCTAAATCTAATTGACGCACAATCTCAACAGTAATAAATGAACGTGTAGCTCCAGTATCGAATAAAGCTTTACGAGACTATGAAAGAGTACAAGCGTACCTTCCAAATGTTGCTGCTCAACATCATTAAAGCATGCTTTTGCTGGGATGATAGCATTCATCTTTGTCTAATCTGGGGTCCTTGTATTCCCTGAATAGGTGCCCCATAGTACCCTCCGCATGGTGCACGACAATCCTTGCTCAAATGACCCGATTTATTATAATTCCGTCAATAACATTCATCCGGTGATTAACTCTGGAGGTTGTGCAGAACCTAGCAATGTGCCCTGGCTTTCCACAATTAAAACATCCTTCATTATTGTTGGGTAGCGCTGTCAGTAATGTCTGCAGCTATGGTCCTTGCTGGCGATATTGTTGGGGTCGAGAATAACCCTGCTATGGCTTCCTGGTTCCTTCCCAGGTTCTCTTGTTCCCTTGAAAATTTCCCTGGGGTCTCCACCCTTGGGTATTCCTTGGCGGCTGGGTCTGGAAATTTTGTGGCTGAAATCCTCTTGATGACTGAGGTTGATTTATCTGTGGTTGCTGTGATAGATAGGCATCCTTTTCCAATCCTGCAGCAAATCTAACAATCCCTTCAAATGACTAATTCAGATGACCAACCATCATATGTCTGAGGTGGGGGTTCAATCCTTGGTGAAATCTCTTCACCTTTTCTATGGGGTATCTATCATATGATGGGCAAATCGGGATGGACGTTCGAACTGTGTAGTATATTCTCATATAGTCCATCCTCCTTGGACTAGATTAAGAAAATTCCTCTCCTATTGATCATTTTCATCTTCCGGGAAGTACGTTTCCAGAAATCTTCCTTTAAGCATCTCCCAAGTCATTGCCCTCGTAGTATTTATCCCTATAGTGGCTCACTCAGCTTCCTACCAATCTGCGACAGTGTAGGTGAGCTGAAACGTAGCAAGACGATGCTTCTCTTGCTCATTGCATTCTAATGCTTCGAAAATCAACTCTATTTATCTTATTCATTGCTCGTCTTTCCATGGTTCTGTTAACCCATCAAACCTTTCAGGACATAGTCCATGAAAATTTGTTAATAACTTGTCTTAAGTTTGCCTTGGCTGAAATGGTGCCGCTGGGGGTTGAACAGGTCGCTGATTGGTAGCATGGTTGTAGGTATCCCCTACATGCTCCACTCTTTGCATAAATGCTTCAAAAACTCCAGATAGGTCCATTACTTCTAGAATAGGTGCTCTATTATGCGCTTGGTGATTTCTCAAAGTTCCCACCATAAATGTGTTAGGGAGGTGCACCTATAAAAGACCTATTGATAAGCTGAATGTCTTCTTATAGAAATGAAAATAAGATAGAGCGCGAAGTAGCAAGAAATAACAATTCTACTAAACAACACAGACAAACTCAAAAACAATATAATCCATAACAAAAGTATTGCTCGAATAAAAAAAAAGATGTACCATGGAGTACACAATAACTGTACCATGTACCATGTAGGACATAAGCAAGACATAAGCAAAATACAATGCTAAGGTCAGCTATTTACAATACTACTACAACTAGAAATATCTATACAAAGTTATGGTTAATAGCTATCTCTCAAGATCCCAAAAATTATGTGAACAACATGTCCTGATAAAACTAACAAAAAACTAAATCCTGCAGGTCCTGACTCAAAAATCGTCAGCGTCTGATCCTGCTGCTGGTGCCTCATCCTCTGGTGCAATATCCATCTCCACAGGTGGATCGGCCTCTGCTGGCGCAGCAAGTCCTCCAACCAGTCCTCAACGATCATCTCGTCAACATCCATATCCTCAACACAAAATGCTAGCTCGGCGATCAACTCAGCAAAATCCCCAACTAGGGCCATAGCCTCCGCTAATGCCGCATGTCCTATCGGAACTCCAGTTGGATATGCAACTATCGCTACTACCCACTCAGCTGCCATGTTGGCAATGGCTGCCATATGAAGTACGGGTCCTATTGGTAAATCAAACACAACGAGTATCTCTGGTACTATAATCTCATCTGGCTCAACTGGTCCATCATGGCTTTAATCTCGGAAGTTATGTTTTCTCTCCAGATTTCTCGAATTTCATTCTCACACCTCGGTTATCCTTTTTGGGCTTATGATATACCATTGGAAAGGTATAGGAGTCTAGTTTAAGAAATTTTTGGTCTCATTCAAAAAAAAGTTTTTAGCTTTTGAGTTATGGTCAAAAGAGCAAGGCTGACTCTAATAAGGAGCAATCTTGTGAGGTTCAAAAAGGGTGAAAATTTTCCTAAGTAGTTTTTTGGACAATATAAGGGCTTTGGTCACTAATTTAGGTTATTTTAGGAATATTTTGTAAAAGGAGTTCTTAGGATCCCACCCTGAGGTTCGGATTGCTCAGTAAAAGGCAATTTTTTTGTCATTTCATGTGAAAAAGCTAACCTAAATTGGGTTTTGTCTCTAAATTGTGTTTCTAATATACAAAAGTTTTCCTAAAGGTTATTCTAATGTATCTCGAAAACCATGGTGCTTCACGGAGTTCTGTTTCATAATCGAAAAACCCTGATTCTGATCATCGGGTTGTTCTTGAGACGGGGTCCCTTCTGTCGAACGGACGAACCAAAATAGGGTGTCTACACCATGCTAACCTGCACAGAAACTATCTAACATCAGAATGACGAACTAATCTTAATGCTCATGTCTTAGTGATCTCAAAAGTTCTAGGACCAGATGGTATGGGACAATTAGTGAGCGAAAGTATCAACCTGGGGCTCTGATATCAAAAATCTTGTCACGCCCCAGAATAGCAAAAATAGAGAAAATTAACATTTTTTTGGGTCCGTAGGCAATGACTGGTGAAGTCACTAAATTTTCCACACCACATAGTTCTAAGCCACAATAAATAAAGAGAACAGTAATACAACCAACTGATCATAATAAATATTTTAAAAGTTATTACATCAGAGTTTAGAATAGAAACATACTAAGGTCTTAAGGCAACATATGCCTAGTTACAAAACATAATACTATAAAGTCTGATAGAAATAGAAATTATAGTCTATTCTATTCTTCAGCTGGCATATACGTAGTCGTCAGCATAGTAGTTCTCCCTAGCATAGCCATCAGAAACATGGTAGGTTGGACGAGGAATGTCCAAGCATAAAAGGTCGTTAGCTTACTGGAAGTTGGGTGACTAGAAAACTAACAAAGTACCGAATATATAAAGTAATAACAAGTTATGGAAGGTATAAAATATAGTTATACTAAATAGCATGTTTTCTTTCTTCAATCCCATCGTTTGATAAGCTATTATCATCTTGTTATCCTAAGACTGATAACCAACATACTCTTAACTGAATGAACAGACTCAATCGTTCAACCCTGTGGATATACCATTATTCCATCCACTGCTTTTAATTTGTGGACTCGACACCCTACTTCTAAACATATTACATTTTTATAGGGTTAACAAAGAACTTGATTTTGGCATTATCATGTATTGTCATGCCCCAGAGCAACAAAAATAGAGAAAAATATATTTCCTTTTTGGGTCCATAGGGAATGACAAGTGAAAGTCACTAATTATCCACACCATACACCACACAGTATTAGGTAGGGGTGTCATTTGGAACGGAAATTCCGATTTCGACCGATTCCGATCCGAAAAATTCCGATTTTGGCAACTAAATATGCATTCAGAATTCCAAATTTTCGAATTCTGAAAATTCCGAAAAAAATCGGATCGGAATCGGAATTGTTTTCAGAATTCCGAAAATTCCGAAAATTCCAAAAAATTTCCGCAAATATTCCGAAATTGTATTTTCCGAAACTTTTCCGAATATATTCCGAAATATTCAAAAAAATTTCCAAACATATTCTGAAATTGCATTTTCCGAAACTTTTCCGAAAATATTCCAAAAATTGTGTTCATCCCACATCAAAAAAACACAAAAAATGGAATGTGATGTGCTTCTATAAAAGGCCTACAAGTCTCAAGTGAAATCCCATTAAGCTTGAATTCCGAATATTCCGAAAAATTCTGAAAATATTATGAATATTCCGAAAAATTCTGAATCTGATGAAATTTCGAAAATTCTGAAATTTCTGAAATTTCGAAATCGGAAATAATTTTGGAATTTCTGAAATTTCGGAACGTAATTCGGAATGCATTTTTGGCTTCCGAAAATTTCGGAATTTTTTCCGAAAGGGGTGTTCCGATCCGTTCCGGCCGAAACACACCCCTAGTATTAGGCCACAAGATAAACAGGAACATGAAACAACTGAAATGTAAAAGCAGTATCACTATTACAAACATCAGAGCGTGGTCCTCAGGATCATAACAGGTCTGGAGACAACATATGCCCAAGTACCTGTTATCTAAAACAAAATAGAGTGCAATAGAAACAACAGAAATATAAACTATATATAACTATCTTCATATCTTCAGCTGGCGTAAGGTTAGTCGTCAGCATAATACTCCTCTCCCATATAACAGGCCTCAGTGGGGCCACCCTCTGCATAATCCAACTCCGGGTAGTATCCATCACCATAGGCTTCAACACCTGCATTGGTAGGGATAGGGTAGTCTGGATGGGGAATGTCCACACAATAAAGGTCGTCAGCTTACTGAAAGCTGAGTGAGAACCAACTATCACAGTCTCAAAGAAATAACGTAATTACCAATCATGCACGATAATAAGCAGTGATATTAATAATATCTTTTCCCTTTTTTATTCAGACACAACATTAATCGATTCTCATCATTCTCTAAGGCTGACTATACCAATCCCAACTGACTATACTGAACTGATTATATCATCACGACATACTAGTGCTCTTGTTCACCGCTTTTAAGAACTCTTACTATTCAACTCTTTTAAGAACTCTTGCAAGCACTATACATCGTTCTCATATAACGACTCATCTACGGATGTACCCATACTCTTGTTCACCGCTTTTTAGAACTCTTACTGTTCGCCGCTTTTAAGAACGCTTGCAAGTACGGTACATACATTGCTCTGGCAAATACAAACTATGGGTGTGCCATGACTACTCTTGTTCACCACTTTTAAGAATGCACTGTTCACTGCTTTTAAGAACGCTTGTGAGTATTGTGGACCCATAGCTTCCACAATCCTGGTTAAATCCTTGTTACGCAACCTTTACAGTAACTAATACCCTGCTGACTTAGACACCAATGTTACCCATCGTTATATCTAAAATCTTATTCCATTATCGCATCATAATATTACTAACATTCTGAACCTTATTACGTTTCTCACCATATTATCTCAATCTCATTATTGCATCCCATTACCTCTGAAATCCCAAAATATTACATAATAGGAATATAAAACATTGATTAAACTGCTAAGCATTATAGATTATAAACTAAAGGGAACAACCAAGTTTTATTAAGGTTCGATCGATTGAAGTCCTCTCAATCGCTTGAAGAAAGTAAGGTTCAATTGATCGAGGTGTTCTCGTTCAATTGAAGTCGAGGTGGTCTCGATTGATTGAAGTCATTTTGATCGATTGAGAATCAGAGATGTTCGATCGATTGAACTCTGTTCGATCACTCGAACTTCATCTTCTCTAGATTCTGGTAGTGAACTTCCAGAATCTATTAGGGAGTGTTTGGATCCTTTTAAAATGTACAGAATATATAAAACATTACAACTAAGATACTGAGTGAGTTTGGAACTCACCGAACGTCGTTAAGGGTGCGTTTGGCAACTTTGAACTCCGAGCTTTAATGGTCTCTCTCTCTCTCTCTCTCTCTCTCTCTCTCTCTCTGTCCCTCTCTCTTTGTTTCCTTCCCTTCTTCTTCTTCTTCTACTCTACTTCCCTTTCTTCATCTTCTTCTTAATAGAATATATGTAGAGATATTTGTATATATAATATATTAACACATAACTCACAACTCTCTAAAATCTCTAGGTTCAACCAACCCTCACAAACACACAAGCATAAACATATATATAGAGGGAGAGGGGTTCAGGTGGCATTGTTTGCGCAGAAACTGGAAATTCTAATGATTACACATTCGATCGATCGAACGTAGTTTGATCACTCGAGCTCAGATTAGTCAGGTTTGATTGATTGAAAAAGGTTTGATCGATTGAAGTGGGGACCATGTCATAAATTCAGGTCTGTAGGGTTTTGATCGCTCGAGAAAGGTTCGATCGCTTGAACTTTAGAAATTCTCGATCGCTCAAAGGCAGTTTGATTGATCGAAGGTTGGATTTCAAGGAGGGTTAAGGAAAAGTATATAGAACCTCTCTGCATAAATATTTATTGAAAATACAAGGTATTACAATTATGTAGGTATGTATATATGTGTATAAACTCTCTTTCTCTCGCCTAACTGTCAAACAAACTCAAATGGCACGAAATGAAGCCATATGTAGAAAATAAGAGTGCCACACGTCAAAACCTTATGCAAACTTGGAGACCAAGTTCAGCTCCCGACCAATCGATTGGGACAAGAGGGCAATCAATTGGTATTAGAACCTCATGCAAACTTGGAGACCAAGTTCAGCTCCCGACCAATCAATTGGGATACCAAGTTGGCAATCGATTGGGATAAAGTCCAATCGATTGGGACACTAAATTTACCAACATAAGGGTAAGGGTCATACATGTATCCAAGGAATAATACTAAGTCTCAAACATTCATATACATACAAAAATATAGGGTATTATAGACATAACCTTTGAAATCCTCATCTATGGATCATACTCTTCTATAAATATGGCCATACACAACTAGCAAAAGGCAGACAATGAGAGACGCACAATAATAAGTAGAAGAATATACTATTCTCTCTCTTCATCTACTCAAACGAGCTCACTCTCTGCACCATCGCTACTATACACTCAAAAACCATCTCTGGTCTATCCAAATTCCTCTCAGCTCATATTCTATTTACTTTAGTCTCTCCAACAGACCATGGCACTTGCTGCCCATATAATATTTTACCAAGGAATGTATCCTATATTATTATGTCTGTCTGTCTGTCTCTCTCTCTCTCTCGCTCTCTCTCTCATTTAGAGTTACCAGTTGTTCTCACTTGAGCCATTTACTCTTCCATACCCATCTCTCTATAGTACTTATATTATAGTTTTTTTGTCAAATATCCCTTATTGGCCATCTTTAGTGGTAAAAGCCGCTATTATAATATTTTCTAGTCTAAAGTCCTTTATGGGATTTTCTTAGACTAATTTACCCTTATTCACACACATACACACACACACACACACACACACATGCACATATATATATATATATATATATATATATACATATCCTCACAAATTGAAAACCCTTGCCCCCAACATCAACACTGCCGGAGCACCACTAAACGGTCGGACCACCACCACCACATATTTTAGTCATCCCCTCTCTCTGTCAAAACTCTCTCAATCGAGTCTAGGATTTTCAAATCTCTCAGGTAATCCAATTCTTTTGCCTAGGGGTCAAATATCCTTTCTATTTTCCTAAAAAAATATATCATTTCTATTTCTTTGAAAAAATTTCCAACAACATATCCTGGAATACATGTAAGACCAATTTCTTTTTGGATTTTCCCAAAGTATTCTGGATGTGAGGATCAATTACTATGAGGAATTTCCCAAAGAAAACTAGATGAAGATCAAGTAATTTGAGGAATTTCCCAATAAAACCTGTGTAGAATTTTTCCTGACTAGTTTTGAGAAAATTTCTGAACTAGTTTGTTTTGGAGTTTTACAGACTAGTTTTAAAAAAATTTCCAAAATTGACCAGGAAAAAGAACAACAAAATCAAAGCCAAAACAAAGCAACTACATCAGAAAGCTCCAAGAAAAGCATATTTGAAAAAGCTTCGCAATTTATGGTAGTCGTCAGACTGAGAACGAGAGCTAGAGAGAGAAGATGGTGGGTGGCGGCGGTGGAGGGTGGCAGAAAGATGGGGTTTAGAGAGAGAGAGGTAGAGAAGGAGCACCAAGAGAGAATCGATAGTGGCGGTGATAGTAGTGTGAGGAGTCGGTGGTGGTGGCAGTGTGAGGAGTGAGAGAGAGAATGAGTGAAATAGAGAGAGAGCGCGTGGTGGCGATGGTGTTGAGGATTTTTAGGGATTTTCCTTTTTTATAATTTGACTTACTGATTACAGTAAGGGTAATTTTGTCTATAAAATATGATATATGGACTTTTAACTAAAACAATTTAGAATAGGGACCTATGACCATAAAAGATCCCTTAAATGACCTTATTACTAAAATTGCTGGCAGGTATACACGTTGTGTGTGCAACATGTTGTACTTGATGTATATTTATAAACTTGACAAATTGAAAACATTTGCAACAAAAATCACATTCATCTTATTTAAATAAGAACAAAAGTCATAAAAAAATAGGTTTCTATCGATTAACAACACTTTAGATGTCCAAACTTTAATTCATTGATTCCATGTAAATTAAGTGCTAACTAGTATAAGTAGGATCCCAAAAGAAGTAACCCAATATCATCAAATTTTGTCCCTAAAAAACTAGAGTTCTTCGGGAGACTAGGGTTCCTGGAGGGGGTGTCTCTCTTAAGGTCTTGATGTTAGTGAGAGGACTATTTGAGTTTTTGATTTCCTGCTTCCTTTATGTTTCTGCTATTTTGCTTTGTTTTTCCCATTTGTAATCCAATATCTTGTTTTCATCAATCATATTGCCATGTTCTCTCTCTCTCTCTCTCTCTCTCTCTCTCTCTCTCTCTCTCTCTCTTTCTCTCTCTTATTTTCAACAATCATATATCCAGTTCTCATAAATCATATTGTCTTAGTAAGAAGCTTGTTTGCTATTCCAGTTTTCATTAATCATTTGCCACATGGTTATGGATAGCAACATCAAAGACATGTTTATGCACATGGTTCTGACAGAGACTGAGAAGGAAGAAATACCAATAGGGTTTGATGATGACCATCTTACTACATTGGACGATAAAAGCGTGCTGGGTATGGTATGCTCCTCATGGCCAGTAAATGTGGAGGATATGAGGTCTACGCCACAGGGTCTATGGAAGGGCAAAGGCTGGTCGGCTAGGGTTTTGGGTGAGAATCGGTTCTGTTTCATTTTAAAGGATGTGCGTGATAAGCAACGTATCCTCAATTATGAGCCATGGACGTTCGATAACCATCTGTGTGCGCTTCGCAATATGGATCGCAATCTCCCATTGAAAGACATTACCTTCGACCGTATTGATATATGGATGCAAATTCATGACCTTTCTTTAGGTGGTATGACGGAAGAGGTTGGGCGTAAGTTTGGGGCTAGAGTTAGAGAGGTCTTTCTGGTTGATGTTGAGGAGGATGGAATAGCTTGGGGAGATTGCTTAAGGGTTCGCATACGGCTGAATTTTCATTGGCCATTACAGAGAGGGGCTTTTGTTTGTGTCCAACGGAAATGGGTTAAATTCAAATATGAGCGGTTGCCAATGTTTTGCTTTGTGTGTGGATGTATTGGCCATGCAGAAAGGGAATACGAAGAGTTTATGGGTGATAATTCCAAACTAAAAAAATCCCTTCCTTATGGTGTGTGGCTACGTGCAAGTGGACATGCTAGGTTTACAGAGCCAGGGCGTCAGGTGGCTGGTGGTTTTATTGGGGAGGAATAGTTCACACGTGATCCTAGGGGTGGTACTCTAAGCAATGATGGAGGTTCTTGGAATGAGACAAACAACAGAAAGGTAGTACAAGCCGGGGCCATTGTTACGCGTGTAGATGTTATCCCTATGGTGGACAAAGTGGCTGAAGGTGGGAATAATGATGAGCTAATTATCGTGGGCATTGAGACAATCCGTGTCCAATAACTCTCTCACAATGCACGTGCAGATGTGGATGACATAGTGGACAATGTAATGAATAGCCAGGAAGCACAGTTACGTCATATCTCAAAAGGAAAGGACATAGTAAAGGTAGAAAAACCCAACAAAATGGTGGGTTCGAAAGTAAGAGGGTGGCATAGGGCCAAGCAACCAAAGATGCAAGTTGATTCAGGGGTGATACTGCGTCTGTGAAGGGTCGAACTGTAACTAAATCCACACAAAAGAAGCTGAGTCTCGATGATGAGAAGTCTTCTATCTCGGAGAGTACAAAACGAATAAGGAATTTGGAGGGGGATGTGGTTTCTGATATATTACTAGAGATGGTGGCTGCTGAGCAGCACCGCCTATGCCAATGAATTTGTTATGTCAGAACTATCAGGGGAGTGGAAACCCCCGTATAGTTTGAGCTTTACGAAAGCTTGTACTTTCCGAAAATCCCGCCTTGGTTTTCCTGATGGAACCAACATATTTGTGAAGCGTATGGAACGTTTGAGTCGATCGTTCAGTTTTGGGGTTTGTATTTGCGGTTGGTAGTATTGGTAGGAGTGGGGGTCTTGTGCTGGTGTAGAAGAGTGATATCTCTGTCTCGCTTCTTAGTTTTTCTTGATACCATATTGATGCCAAGGTACTGGGGGAGGACGGGTCAATTGCTTAGAGGTTCACGAGGTTCTATGGACACCCAAAGACTCATAAACGTAAATGCACTTGGAATCTTGTTCGGAGCTTGAAAGGGGTTTCTTCCCTTCCGTGGGTTGTGAGGGGTAATTTTAACGAGATTCTTGCTAGTTAGGAGAAGGATGGAAGACAGCTTCTAGACTTTGGCGGCATACAGAATTTTCGTGATACTCTTGATTGGTGTGGACTTTTTGACTTGAGGTTTCGGGGTAATATTTTTACTTGGCAAAATAATCATGATGATTTGGATTTTATCCAACAGCGGTTGGACAGATTTGTGGTATGATTTATTTCCTAGCTATAATGTGGTTCACCTAACCACCTTCGTGTCTGATCACGACCCCATTGTGCTTCGGTTAGATGGTGAGGGCTAATTACCGGCAAAAATCACATAGATTATTCCGATTTGAGGAGATGTGGATGATTGCGTGGTGGTAATTGCTGAGGCTTGGGGGGTGGGCAGTAGTGGTGATAATGTTATGACAAAGATTCGAAGATGTGGTGCTAATCTTTCTAAATGGAGTTGAGCGACTTTTGGCAATATCCATAAACAAATTAAATCTAAAAATGAGGAACTTCGAATGCTTCAGGGACGCCAGGTTGCTGGTTCCATGGCTAACCATTGTAAAATTCTGTCTAAGGAAATTAATGAGCTTTTGGAGAGGGAAGAGATCCTTTGGAAGCAGCGATCCATAGTAAAATTGGCATCAACATGGGGATAGGAACACTACTTTTTTTTTTCATAAGGAGGCTTCTCAACGACGGCAAATGAATTTTATTAAGGGTCTGGAACTTCCGAATGGGGTTTGGTGCGAGGAGGAGGATGGTATCAAAAGCCAGATTATGGAGTATTTTGAGACAATTTTTTACATCTTTACACCCTGATAATATTTAGGAAGCGCTGCAACTAAGGCTGTACTCGAGCCGAGCTTTAAGAGTTGGCATCCTGCTCAAGCTTGAGCTTGACTCGTTTATTATCGAGTCGAGCCGAGCCGAGCTATTATCGAGCCGAGCCTTGAGCCCTTGTTGAGCGGCTCAACTCGTGTACATCCCTAGTAGCAAGTTTAAGTTGTCAATCAAAATCCACGGACCAAGCTCAATGCTTGACAGTTGGCACACACACACACACACACATATATATATATATATATTACTTAAAACAATTGCTTGGCACGTGAATTTAAGACTATGCATGTCAATTATAAAATACTTCATATTACGCATATATTATGTTTTTATAATTATCATATATATAATATTCTTTCAATTTCAAATACTTTGCATTATCCATATATCATATTTTTATAATTATCATATATATATATAAATATATAAACAAGTGCTTATCAAACCTATTAAAGAGATTTTTCACAAGCCTACTATACGAGCCTTAATCGAGCTGTTCGCTAGCCTTATCGAGCCGAGCCCAAGTGTGCTCGAGCTTTGCTCGTTTATTAAACGAGCCTGCTATTCAAGCTCGAGCTTGGCTCATTTATTATATGAGCCGAGCGGAGCCGAGCTCTGTGCGAGCCGAGCCACGAGCCCTTGTTGAGCGGCTTGGCTCGTGTCCACCCCTAGCTGCAACCAACGGAAAAAAAAGTTATGAATGCTGTGAATATTGCTCTTTAATTGGAGGTTACCGATGCGGAGGTTAAGAAGGCTCTTTTTCAAATGCATCCAAATAAGGCTCCAGGTCCAGATGGTATGTCTCCGCTATTTTTTTAAAAAATATTGGCATATTGTGGGTGGGGTTGTTATTTCTACGGTTAAATCACTTTTTAATACGGGGATGCTGCCTAACAGACTAAACTCTACTTTTATTGTTTTAATCCTAAAGATCAAGAACCTGCGCCGTGCTTCTGATTTTCACCTTATCAATCTTTGTAATGTGCTCTTCAAAGTTATTTCAAAAGTTATTGCAAATAGACTCAAACCCATATTGTCTTGTATTATGTCGGAGTGCCAATCGGCTTTTGTTCCCAGGTGTTTGATTACAGATAATGTGGTGGTGGCCTTTGAAGTAATGCATCACCTGAAGACGGAGTCGAAAGGTAAAGTGGGGTCTATGGCCTTTAAGCTTGATATGAATAAGGCTTATGATCGGGTTGAGTGGCCTTTCTTGAGAGGGGTGCTTGGGGCTTTGGGGTTTGATGATCGATGGATCTCTCCTGTCATGGGTTGTGTTAAATCTGTCTCTTATCAAGTGTTAATGAACGGGTCCCCATCACAGGTTTTTATTCCATCTCGTGGAATTCGAGAAGGTGACCCTCTGTCCCCTTATCTTTTTATACTTTGTGTTGAAGCCTTTTCATCCCTTTTGAACTGTGCTGTTCTTGAGGGCAGCTTACATGGGGTTGGGGTCTACAGAGGAAGCCCGAAAATCTCCCATTTATTTTTCGCTGATGATAGCCTTCTTTTCTCTAGAGCCGCAGAGGAGGAGTGCCAGTCGATTCTCAATATTATCAAATGCTATGAAGAGTCCTCAGGACAAAAATCAATGTTGAAAAGTCAAGTATTTATTTTAGCCCAAATTCAAAGACGGAGGTTCATGATAAATTAATCCAAATGCTTAGGGTTCAGATAACACGGCAGCATGACAAATATTTGGGATTACCCTCTATGGTTGGTAAGTCTAAGAAGCAAAATTTTCATTCTATTCGCTATAGGGTTCAAGGAAAGGTTAAAGTGTGGAAGGAAAAACTTTTATCAAGAGGGGGTCAGGAAATTCTAATTTAAGCGGTTGCTCAAGCGATTCCGAGCTATGCTATGAGTTGCTTTAAGCTTCCAGCTGCAGCTTACATTGATATTACAAGAATCTTAGCAAGATTCTGGTGGGGTGAACAAGTTGATGAAATGAAGATACAATGGACGAAATGGGATAATCTATGTGAACCA
This sequence comes from Hydrangea macrophylla, assembly GCA_033977485.1. Lineage (NCBI taxonomy): Eukaryota > Viridiplantae > Streptophyta > Magnoliopsida > Cornales > Hydrangeaceae > Hydrangea > Hydrangea macrophylla. The sequence continues at coordinate 110,584,161 of CM066990.1, read as the reverse complement.
AAAAAATGTGGGGGCCTTGGTTTTTGCGATCTGGAATGCTTCAATAAGGCAATGTTGGCAAAACAAGTATGGCATCTTGTTCAGAACACTAATTCTCTGTTTATATGGTTTATAAGGCTCGATATTTCCCTAATTGCACAGTTCTAGATGCGAACCTTGGTTTTAACCCATCCTTTACGTAGAGAAGTATTTGGGGCTCTATTGGCATTGTTAAGAGTGGTGCTAGGTGGCGAGTGTGATGGAAAAACCGATTTAAGTTAAAAGTTTAAACGCGCAGCGGAAAAGTCAAGTAATAAAACTTAATGGTAGCCCAGGATCTACTACTCGTTAATTCCATAGATGCGTACAAGAGGGGACAAGAGTTATACCTTAGTGTCTTGAACCCAATTATGATTTTCTTCTTCTTCCTTGGTGATGCAACAGCCTCCACTAGGTTGTCTTCACCCTTATGTCTCCTACGGATGCTTGCCCGAGAGACTAGAGATGGTGGGATCTCTAATAGAGAGGAAAAAGAAGGTTTGGGGCTCTAAAATAGTTTCTGCAGCTTCTGACGTTCTGAAAGACGAACTCTTTTTCCAGAACGCAGCTGCCCTATTTATAGATTTCCAGAACCGACCTAGACTTCGAGCGATCGAAGATCTTCGATCGATCGAACCATTCTCGATCGATCGAGACTGCCAAGACTTCAATCGATCGAACATACTTCAATCGATCGAACTTGTCTTGACAACTTCCTCGTGTGTCTTTCCAAGTATCCTGGCGGAGCTAAGAGTGGGACCTCCTAGGCTTTTTATTGTTGGCTCAGACCAGTTGTTAATTACCATGACCAAACTCTTTGATCAACAAACTAACTAACTGGTCAGTTAACGTTTACTCCACTATAAAACGATAACTGAACTCCAACGCAAAAGAACATATCTGAAGCGATAACTAGACTTGTATGTTGTACTAATGTCCCTCTACCTTCAGCATTCGTAATCATATTCAGGTAGTCGGACAACTGTTACTGTCAACCTGAATCATGATTACTTCTTGTATTCCTTGAGTCCCATTCACCTCTCATGATTACCAAACATGTTGATAGCTCTTATCAACAAGACTGCAGTACTCAGTAATCGACTTGGTGACATTCTCAAGGGAATGCTTACTCTGAAACAGAGGGTAGATTCTGTCTTGACAATATATGTTCACAACCCTATGATTATGACATACCCAAGATACCCAGGTGTTGATCTTCTATAGACCTCACTGATTGGTAAGTCAAAGCAGCCATATCCACAGTCTGTGTTCATAATCGTCTCAAGATTAAGAACATGTACCTTATACAAGTTATGAGTTCCTATCGACTGATTGACAGTCTTGAGTGTCAATAGGAAAGCTCAGGTCCGTTAATGCACTATAAGCACTAGCATGTTAACTAAGAGTTAAACTCTAGTGATTGAGATTAATCATTCCATCCAATGGTAGTTAATCATGCTACAGTGTAAACCTGATGAGATATCCAGTCTTATCATCCACTGTGACACATTCTAAGTAACAAAGAATAGTAATTCGTATCTCACTTGTATGTATCTCATACATACACGAATTACTTACTATGATACTTAAGGATAACAATCATCTCATGAAAGAAACATACATAACTAAATGTAAAGATGATATCCATATATTAAAATGTCAATGTCTCATATATATAAAGTAATGGTTTGAGGGCACAAACCCAACAGAGTGGGCAATGGAGAATCTATAACGATTGGGGCAGACCCTTGGTTGCCTAGACCTTATTCTCCCATGCCTTTTATTGTTAGGGAGGGACTTGTTAAGGAGCATATTGATCTGGTGAGGTGGACATGGGATGAGATTTTGATTAAAGAGATCTTTTTGGATAATGAGGCAGACATGATTGTTAGTCTCCACATTATTTTTGGTGGGTGTGCTGATAAGCTTGTTTGGCACTGGGAGAAGAAAGGTAACTTTTTGATTAAGTCTGCTTACCATGTGGCTCGTGCTCTAAAGTCTAGTGGAAAGGGGTCTTCTGGGGGTGACGCAAGTTTTCCTTGGGACAGACTATGGAGGATTGATATTCCAAATAAAATTAAGCAGTTTATGTGGCACGCGTGTAAAGAGTTCCTTCCATGCAAAGCTATTATGAAGAAGCGAAAAATTCTAGATGAGGAAAAGTGTACCCTTTGTGGCTTTGAATCTGAAACTGTGTCCCATGCTTTAATTTTATGTCTTAAAGCTAAGGAGGTGTGGAAAGGGACACTTCCTCAGAATTTGTGGCTTATGGGGCAGGTCCTTCGGTTTGTGGATTGGGCGGAATTTGTTCTCTTTCATGAGAAAGAAAAATATTATTATTCGATTGTTGGTTGGGGCGTGGCAGATTTGGTGTGCTAGGAATAAATGGGTGATGGAAGGGATACGCTTTGATCCAGTTTGTATGTCTTTGTCCATCTCTTCATTCATTCAGGAGATTCATCATGCTCTGATGCTTAGGCGTGCGACTGGGGTCCCCAACAAACTGATCGGCCACGTGTGTAACTGAGATGGATGGCTCTGCCACTTGGGTGCTTAACGCTGAATGTGGATGCAGCTGTGTTTGCGGATGTTCATGCTATGGGCGTTGGGGCTATCCTCTGAGATCCAATTGGATTGCAGGGGTTGTTGATCCTTTGATTGCAGAGGCTTTTGTGGCTTTTCGAGTGGCAAGAGAGGTTGGGCAACTCAGTTTCTAGGGATTTTTGCTTGAATTGGATTCTTCTCCAGTGGTGAAGGGGCTTTGTGATTCTATGCTGGATTTGGCTCCATACGGTCACATCTTGAGTGCCACTTGTGATCGACTGCAGTGGTTCATGCTCGACGACAGTGTAATTCTGTTGCTCATGGTCTTGCAAAATGGGCAAAGTCTTTGAAAGGTCTTAATGTTTGGATGAGAGATTTTCCTCCCTCTCTTCGAGAACTTTTGTTTGATGATTTGCATTAATAAAAGTTCAACTTTCTAATAATAAAACAAAGGCAAAATAAAAAAATATGGTTGTGCCGATTTGTGGAGAACCTTGTCCAATTGAAACTTGACAAAATCGAATTGTTGCTTCATCATGCTGGCTCCCAAATTTGACTCCAATGGTCAATTGTAAAATGTACATAACACTACTTTTACAAAAGTTTTTTTTTTTTTTTTTGGTAATCGGGGGTGTCCGGACCAGCTTGCGCGCACCTCGACTAATCCCCCGAGGCCTGGAGGCGCCGGGTGAATACTGCAGTGGCCACGCTCCCATAATTACTTTTACAAAAGTTGCAATATGCAGTTTTCTATAATGCCCACCAAACATCACTAACGCGAAAATGTGACTAACTACATAATGGCCCCATAAGTTAATAAGAAGAATCATGTCGTGGCATTAAGGGGACTTCTCATTTCGGAGGATTTTAGTTGCGGATAAGGCCTAAAAGCCAATTCATCAGGACAGTGGAGGATGCAGATGAAAATGCAATGCCGATGTTCATATCCCCTCCGCTACGTATTACTAGACATTAACTGAGACTGAGGTTAAGTCTCTGTCTGAGTAAGAGGCCGATCGTTATCGGCGGAAAATGATACAACCCCAATCAAACGCTCTCTCCTGTCACGGTACTGTCAATCTGCGCTATACTAATGGCTATCATCAACATCTTTTCAACGTTTTCAACGCTGCACTGCCACCTAAATCCACATTTTTCTTGCCCCGTAATGATAATAGCTTCCCATCAGTTGCCACAACGTTCCGGAGGAGGAGGAGAAAGATATCTACATTTCTTTCCTCTTCTTCTTCTTCTTCTTCAGCAACTCCCGCTGATTCTTCCCCGCAACCAGATGAGGTTCCCTTTCTTCTCTTTTAACGTTTAGAAAGACTTATATATCCATATATATATATATATATATGCATATTATTGTTAACAGATTCTAGGTGATGAATCTGTACCCTACAATTTCCTCTCCCTCCCTCTCTCTCTCTCTCTCACTCACTCACTCACTCACCATTAGTTTAATATATAATATCAGGATTCACCCAGAAAAGGTCCGGACCTTCCAACACTCGCCAGGAGGTTTTGGAAAGTTGCTGCTCCATATTGGTCCTCGGATGATAAAGTCCAAGCCAGATTACAGCTCGCTGCTGTGTTTGCCCTCACGTTAGGAACCACCGGCATCAGTGTTGGTTTCAATTTCCTCGGCCGTGACTTCTATAACGCACTTGCCAGTAAGAATTGCTACTACCACTACTACTGCTATTACTACTACTACTACTACTACTACTACTATACAATCTGCTGATATTTTAGGTGAGTTATGTATTTGAATTTCTTAGTCAGTACTAATATACTTTTTTATTTATGTAAGACAAAGACCAAGAACAATTTAGCAAGCAACTGTTGTACTACCTTGCTAGTTTTGCTGGTGGAATTCCGGTGAGCAAATTGCTGCACTCTCTTAGGTATTGCTTGCCTAGTCTTTACTTTGTTGTGGTTAAAAATGATATACTGTTAACAAAAAAAAAAAAAAAATGAACAAAAGAAGAAAGGGTACAAAGTTATGGTGGACGTAGAAACTCTTATTCACTTCTATTCTTCTCTCAATGGAGGTATCGATATATATGCTTACAAATACAATCAAATCAGATAAGTAATATATGTAACCAATCAATCCCTATGATTAAGCCTAGATTTAATGGGATGGAATATCCGTATGATTAAGCCTTGACACAATGACCTAAAATGTTTCAACTAGAATATTCTAGCTTATTCCAACAACGCTTCCCTCAAGCTGGAAAGTAGATATCAACAACTCCCAGCTTGGTACAAATAGAGTCAATTACATGCTTGGGAAGAGCCTTATTAAAGATGTTTGCTAATGGCCAACCAGAAAGAAAAAAAAGCACTAACAATTGGGATTATATCCTAGAGTCGAGCGTCAATAGCCAAGAGGTGGCGAGATGCGGGAGAGAGCTGAGAGGGCGAGATGCGAGATAGGAGAGAGAGTCGAAATTGTGTGACATAGAAACTATGTGATGAATTTAAATAATAAGTGCATACTAAGAAAAGTAAAGAAAATTCTTCAACATGGGGTGATCTCCAACAGGCAGTGAAAGTTGTGACCCTCCAACAGAGTTGAATTTAAGAGAATGTTAAGCACGTATAGATTGCTAGCTCTAGTACAAATTCATGACAAGATTTTAACTAAAGGCTAAAGCTTAAGCGAGTGCAGTAAAGCGGTGAAGCCCCTTCAAACAAGCCAATCCTAGGCATGATTTTCTTGCGGTTTTTATTTTATTTTTTATATTTGTTTTTAAAAGGCCCAAGGCTCAAAGCCCCTTCAGAAAACTTTGTGTCAAAATCTTAACTAGGCATTCAAATAAGGCCCATATTCAAACCCAAGTAATATTAACTTTAGACCCAACTCATATTAGCTTTGGACCCATACTGAGACGAATAACAATTTCCTACGATGGTCCAAGGCCATATCAAATAACATATCAACTGTAGAGGAGAAGAATATTCTTCTTCGTTACCAAGTAACACTCCGTCTGGTTTAGATTTATAGAAAGAAAAGAAAAAAGAAAGTTAAAAGCCTAACTGTACATATAATGATATAATCTAGGGTAAATATTACATACCTCCCCTTAGATTTGGCCTTAATACACATACCCCCCTCACGTTTCAGGAATCTCACTTACTTCCTTGAATTTTAGTATTAGATTCCCCTTAAATTTCCCAACAGTTTGTTGAAAGGGAGGGGTAAGCTGATACTAAAATTCAAAAGTAAGATTCCTCTTAAATTTCCCAACAGTTTGTTGAAAGGAGGGGGGAATCTGATACTAAAATTAAAAAATAAGGGAGGTAAGTGAGATTCTTAAAACTTGAGGGGAGGTATGTGTATTAAGGCAAAACCTCAGGGGTGGTAGGTGATATTACCCTATAATCTACATGTGTTTAAAGGTTATATATATAATTGTGCACATATTATGAATTATATTATATATACATGAGAGCAGTCCCCAAGAGATGTCATGATCAATATTTCCAAAGCCCTAATCCTCTTTATCTTCTATTACCGATCCATCGATTAGAGTTGAGAGAACCGTGTTCCATTGCCGATGATATTCATGAGATCAAGAAACCCTAGCCAACCTTCTTCGTGAGGTTGAGAAATCGTCTTCCATTGTGGATTATCTTCGTGCGATCGAGACACCCTTGAGGTAGAGAAACCCTTGTCACCGCAATATGTTCATATTATCTTCAATTGCTGGTTACAATCCATTTGTGGTTTGATCGTGGTGTTGCCATCTCTTCTTGATTGAGGAATGGTGCATCTGAAAGTCTTGAATTCGCTCGAGTTAGCCATGCAGTCGCGAGAGTGATCGCAATCCCTGTCATTCCACGCAAGTGAGCTATCTGTTGCTCGAGCGACATCCTATTCTATTTATACCTTGATTGAGCGGGATTCCCTTAGCGCGAGCGAGATTTCCCTCTGCTGGCTGTTCGCTTGTGCAAACCATCTTCTCGCTCAATCGAGATTCCATCCCACTGATAGTTTACTTGAGCGAACCAACCCCTTGCCCGAGCGAGTCTGGTACTGTTTTTTGGTGTCTACTTGGTTGCTTGCGTTACTCGTGGATTCTAAAGCTCTCCCATAACTCACTACTCAGAAATTGGATGGAACCAACTTCCTATAATGGTCCAAAGCCATATCTATTGCGTGTACCGGATTGGGCAAAGATGATTGTCTCATCGAGCCAGCTCCAACTACAAATGGAAAGAAGGTTATGGAATGGAGACAGGAAGATGCCCAGACTTTTACCTTGTTGTCTCTCTTATGAATTTCTTCTCCGATAATCAAGCACCTATCCACATTGCTTCTCTCGTGTGTTTCATGAAAGAACGAAGCATATTGAAGTTGATTATCACTTTGTTTGGGAGAAGCTTCTGCTAAATATGATTCATGCAGTGCATGTGAAGTTTGCAAACTTGTTAGCTAACTTGTTTACTAAAGCATTGGGTGAGTTCCGAGCGAAATATTTCTGTGACAAGCTTGGTGCATATGATATGTATGCTCCAACTTGAGGGAAGTGTTAAAAGTGTATATTTGTATTTGTGTACATATTATATGAAGTAGGGTTTCCCAGTTTATGATATGCTCATAGAGTATTCCTGGGAGATGTCATGCTCAATATTCCAAAACCCTTTTGCTCTTTACAGGAATTAATTTTTGAAAATGGTGATAGTTTTATTCCAGCTCATGTCTTTACTATGTTATTATGAGGTACACTATTTTGTGCATGTTAAGTCACCAGTTGCTCCAGTTAAATTTTGTAATATAGATTTATGGATTGAGAGAGAGAGGAAGAGAATGAGAGAGACGTGATATTTGGGAGAAAGGGTTGCTCAATACTCGGCATCCCATGTAGCTTGCATTTATACATATAATAGTTCCAATAGTAAAGTACAAAACTACCCTTATCACAAGAAAGATATAAAACAGAATAGAAATTAACTCTAACACGCCCCCTCAAGCTGGAGCATACTGATCAAACATGCCCAGATTGGAAGATAAATAGCAAAAAGGAACACGAGCCACAAGCTTGATAAGAATGTCACCCAATTGATTATCCGAGCGAATATGAGCGGTGACGATATCTTTCCTCGTCAACAAGTCTCTAATGAAGTGACAATCTACTTCGATATGTTTAGTGCACTCATGGAAAACAGGATTATTGGCAATAAAAATAGCAGCTTGGTTATCACGATACAACGGCATAGGACCAACAACATCAACACCAATATCCCAAAGGAGCGAACGAACCCATAACATTTCGGATGCAATATGAGCCATAGCTCGATACTCAGTTTCAACACTAGATCGTGCCACAACATTTTGTTTTTTACTGCGCCAAGTAACCAGGTTCCCACCGACAAAGGTACAGTAACTAGAAGTAGACCGCCGATCAGAACAACCACCAGCCCAATCAGTATCACCAAAATCTGTCACATGAAGAGCAGTAGAGGATTTGTACAATAGTCCCCTCCCAGGAGCACTTTAAGATAACATAAAATACGACAAACTACTTCGGAATGAGGCTGATGTGGAGCATGCATATATTGACTAACCACGCCTACAGAATAGGTACTATCAGGTCGAGTAACTGTAAGATAAATCAACTTCCCAACTAATCTGCGATAGCGACCTACATCAGTAAAAAGGTCACCATGCTTAGCATCAAGTTTAACCGTTGAGTCCATAGGAGTATCAACTGGTCAAGAACCTAAGAGCAGGGGCGGACCCAAATGGAGACCGGGGGGGGGGGGGGGGGGGGGGGGAGGGGCACGACCCCTGCAAAATTTTTAAAAATTTTGAAGATTTGAAAATATTTTATATAGTGGCCCCCCCAAATTTGTGACTTTACATGTAGAGGTTCTTAATACATAGTGTCCATTTGACTTTCATTATGTTAAAATGGTGATGTGTTAAAAATAACATTGCAGGATTAATAACAATATCCACTAATGTGACAGTGTGACATTAAAAGTCCCTATTAATAGTGAAAGGGAAGAGTAATATCCCCTTATTCAGCTCAGGAGATAAACAATGTCTAAATCAAATTTGCCACAACTACTTGTTCGACTCTTTGTCTCACTTAAAAATAAAAAATATGTATAAGTGACCCAAAATTTTTTTTTCCCCGCATGGAACTTGGCTCCCCCTAGCACAAAATCCTGGGTCCGCCACTGCCTAAGAGACCAGTCTCAGCCAACAGATCAAGGACGTACTTCCTTTGGGATAAAAAAATACCCTGACGAGAATGGGCAACTTCAATCCCTAGGAAGTAGCGAAGAACATCCAAATCTTTAGTTTGAAATTGTTGCCCCAAGTGGCGTTTCAAATCAGCAATTCCTGCAGAATCACTCCCAGAGATAATAATATCATCCACATAAACAATCAAGACAATGGTACCCACGGAGGAATGACGAACAAAAACTGAGAACTAGAATATCGGAAACCATATGCAAGAACGACGGAACTAAATCTATCAAACCAAGCACGAAGAGACTGCTTTAGACCATATAGAGCCTTTCTTAATCGACATACAAGATGTTCCTTACCATTAACAATGTAACCAGGCGGCTCGTCCATATAGACCTCCTCCTGAAGATCTCCATGCAAAAAAGCATTTTTTTATATCAAGTTGATATAAAGGCCAAGACCGACTAACAGCTACATAGAGTAGGATTCGTACAGAATTGAGACGAGCCACAGGGGAAAATGTCTCAAAATAATCAACACCATATGTTTGGGTATATCCCTTAGCAACTAAGCGTGCCTTGAGTCGCTCAACAGAACCATCGGGAAGACACTTAACAGTACAAACCCAGCGACAACAAGTTTGCTTACCAGAAGGAAGGGCTGCAAGTTCCCAAGTCTGATTCTTATGAAGGGCACTCATTTCCTCATCCATAGCATGTTTCCAGCCCGAAGAGGATAAAGCTTGTTGATAAGAGGAAGGAATAGAAATAGAGGACAAGGCACAAGCACGTTGAGTACAAGCACGTTTACCTCGGCGTAAAGCAATAGGTAGATCATTAGTGTTAGGAGCAGATGAGAGAGGAACAGTAACCTCAAATGGTGAAGATGTGGCAGTGGGGCTATAAGGAACAACAGACGTATCTTTGGATCGCTGATAAACCTGCAAAGGACAAGTAGACGTAGGAGATGTTAGAGTTATTTTTATGTTTATTGTTATTTAGTTATTACAGTGTGGGTCATATTGTAAGTTTTCTTTTCTTTAATATTATTTTATATAAAAGGGGTGAGACAATTTGTCTAACCCTAAGCTTTACCCAACATATTATGTTTAACATGGTATCAAAGCCACCGCCACGATCCTAACCCTAACTACCACTTGGGCCACCCCACTACCACCTGCGCCGGCCCCTTCTACACCACCCCAGCCACGCCGCAACACCAGACCACCACCACCACCAGCACCTGCGCCGCACCCTTCCCCACCACCCCAGCCACACCGCAACATCAAAACACCACCAGTACCTCCGCCGGACCACCAGTACACCACCCAGCCTCTATCGCACCACCATATGGCCATAACCACCTAACCTAACCACCACCAACATCCCTACCACCAGCCGCAACCCTCTCATGCTCATATAGACCAGTCGACACTTCTATACTCCACCTACACCTTGCCGAAATTGTTTATGCCACAGTAGATCCCAACCGAGATCTACCCAACCATATTTTAGTCTTCTGAATCTCACTCACAAACATACAATCTACTGTTTGATTGAAGTTTTAGTTTCAACAGTTTTTTAGGTCCCTCTATGGACCTTTAAATTGACCTAGTTGGTCTACCAATACCCAACTTCCCTCGTTTTCCTTTAATTTGTTGTGGATTTTCCATTTGTTATCTGGAACTATGACCGACTTTGACAAACCAGCGGCTACAAGTTCCACCACAGTTCAGACTGTGGTTCCCCCTTTGGATCCCAATCTAAAAATTACTACCGTTCCACTCAATGGCCAAAATTACTTGAAGTGGTGACAAGCGGTAGAACTTTATTTGAAGGCACGCGGGAAGATGGGTCATCTTGATGGGCGTATTGTGGCCCCTTCCACTACCGATCCGGGTTATGACAAGTGGGAGATTGAGAATTCTGTTATTATGTCTTGGCTCATCAATTCCATGGTTCTTGAGATTGGTGAGAGCTTTTATCGAATGAAGACAGCTAAGGCTATTTGGGACACCGTTGCTTCTACCACTCGGAGGGGGAATTATGCTCAGGAGTTTGAGCTTATCTGATTTATTGACCGTTCTGAGCAAGGTGAGATGACAGTCACCCAATATTATACCTTCCTTACTACTAGTTGGGACAGAGTTGATCATCTACAATCCTTTCAGCCCGTTTGTACCACTGATGCAGAGGAGTACTGAAAGCTACTTGAGAAACAACGGGTCTTCAAATTTCTTCAAAGGCTTCATTCCAATTACGATGCTGTTCGTAGTCGGGTTCTTGGGATGGAAGTTCTCCCTCCCCTTCAGGAGGCCTTTGCTTACGTTCAGAATGAGGAGAGTCGCCGTTCCGTTATGCTTCCGCCTGTATCCACTGAGCGTTCAGCTTTACTTTCTGTCCCGCCAAGAGAGGGGACTCAGCAGGGTACTCCTTCAGACCGGCCTGTTGTGATTTGTGATTATTGCCATCGGCCCCATCATACTCGGGCCAATTGTTGGAGCCTTCATGGACGTCCCCCTGGTGGACGAGGAGGTCGTGGAGGTGGTCGTGGCGGAGGTCGAGGAGGCCGAGGAGGTGGTCCCCGTGCCCATCATACTACTACTGATACTGAGACTCTAGCTAGTGTTGAGACTGCACCAACTACTGATATGACTCCTTTATCTCCTGCCGAGCTTGACACTCTCAGAAACTTGATGTCCAGGTGTACTTCATCGCCAGCTGCTAGTGCCTCATCCTCATTTGCCCAATCAGGTAATATTGTCACACCTGCAAGAGCTTTCCTCTCTCTTTCTTCATCCCATTGGATTATAGATTCAGGTGCTTCTGACCATATGTCTCGTTCTTCTGATCTTTTTTGTGATTATAAGCCCAGTTCAGGTCAGGACAAAGTTAGAATTGCTGATGGTACCTTTTCCTCTGTCTCGGGGAAAGGTCTTATTCATGTCACTCCTTCCCTATCCCTGAGCTCAGTTTTACATGTTCCTAGTTTCTCTCATAATTTTTTATCCTTGAGTCGTATTACTCAGGATTTGAATTGTTCTGTAACCTTTTTTTCCCTCTCATTGTGTCTTTCAGGATCTTATCACGAAGAGGGTGATTGGCAGTGGTAGAGAGACACAAGAGCTGTATATTCTGGACGAGGGAGAGCAAAATCTGGATGTGGGGGAGAAGATTGCTAATAATTCTGTCCTTCTGAAGAATAAAGCTGAAGATTTGGTGCTTTGGCATAGGAGATTAGGACACCCATCCTTGTCTCTACTTAAATATATGTTTCCTTCTCTTGTTACGAATAATAGTATTTCAAATTTCAAGTTTTCTTGTTATGCATGTGAACTTGGTAAACATTTTCGAGCATCTTATGCTCCCAGCAATAATAAAAGTTCTGTTCCTTTTGCTTTAATACATTCTGATGTTTGGGGCCCTTCCCGTACTGTGTCCTTGAAAGGTCATAGATGGTTTGTATCTTTTATAGATGATTGTTCTCGTACTACATGGTTGTATATGATGAAAGAAAAGCAGGAAGTTTTTTTCTATATTTCAAAGTTTCCATAAAATGGTGTGTACCCAGTTTGGGGTGGTTGTGAAAGTCTTAAGGTCTGACAATGGGGGTGAATACATTGATTCGGGTTTAGGTCAATATTTTAGCTCTCATGGCATTCTTCACCAGATTTCTTGCACTGACACCCCACAACAAAACGGTGTAGCCGAGCGTAAGAATCGTCACCTTTTAGATGTAGCCCGGTCCTTGCTTTTTCAGGTTCAAGCCCCTCGTTCTTATTGGGGTGAGGCAGTGTTAACCGCAACTTACCTTATCAATCGCCTACCTACCCGTGTGGTGGACTAGAAAACACCTCTTCAGGTTCTTTCCCACTCTTCTTTTTCTTCATCCATTCCTTCTCGTGTATTTGGTTGTGTCTGTTTTGTTCATAATCACAGTCCAAACCGTGGGAAATTAGACCCTCGTGTTATCAAGTGTGTGTTTGTCGGTTACTCACCCACTCAAAAAGGTTACAAGTGCTACCACCCTCCGTCTAGGAAATGGTTTGTTACTATGGATGTCACATTTCATGAGTCACAGTCCTACTTTGTTGACTCTTCGGTATCTCTGCAGGGGGAGCCGAGGTGTGAAGAGATGCCAGTTTTACCTATGGTGATTGAGATGGAGACAGAAAAGGAACCTATGGTTGAGGTGGAGACAGAAAAGGAACCTGAATCTGGGGGAGAAGGAGAAAGTGAGAGGAGGGTGCTTGAAAAGGAAGTAGTATTTGAGGGACCGAGGGTGAATGAGCTGAGGGTATATTCCAGGGGGAACATGGAGTAAAAGAAAAACCAGAGAGACTCCAGAAGTTACTGCTCCTGTTCCTTCCCTGCCATTGCCATGTCCTCTTAGTGATGAAGATTTTGGTAATTCCTCTTATACACCCTCTCTTAGCATAGATGATTTAGACGTTCCTATTGCTGTTCGAAAGGGTGTTAGATCCTGTACTTAACATCCTATATCTAATTTTGTATCTTATTCTCATCTATCTCCTTCCTATCAAGCCTTTCTTTCCAGAATTTCCTCTGTTAGCGTTCCTAACCATGTTCAGGAAGCTCTTGCTGATCCCAAGTGGAAACATGCCATGATTGAAGAGGTGAATGCTCTTCGAAAGACGGGTACTCGGGAGTTGACCATATTGCCTACAGGAAAGAGGACTGTGGGGTGTAAGTGGGTGTACACTGTGAAGCACAGGGCTGATGGTTCTATTGAGAGATATAAAGCTCGGTTGGTAGCAAAAGAGTTCACTCAGACCTACGGGGTGGACTATGAGGAGACTTTGCCCCAGTCGCAAAGATGAATTCCATTAGAGTTCTCCTTTCTCTGGCAGCTAATCAGAATTGGCCTCTTCACCAGTTTGATGTGAAGAATGCTTTCTTGCACAGTGACCTAGAAGAAGAAGTTTACATAAACATACCTCCAGGGTTCGAGGACTCCAAGACAGATGGGAAGGTGTGTAGACTTAAAAATCTCTATATGATCTCAAACAGTCACCAGGGCTTGGTTTGAGAGATTTACACATGCTATGCTTCGGTTTGGGTTTAGTCAAAGTCATACAGATCACACATTGTTCATCAAACATTCCTCGCAGGGTAAAACTACTGCTCTTATTGTGTATGTTGATGATATTGTTTTGACAGGAGATGATCCGGAGGAAATGGATCGATTAAAGAAGCAATTAGCCACTGAATTCGAGATAAAAGACTTGGAGGCCCTAAAGTTTTTTCTTGGGATCGAACTAGTGGGTTTTTTCCAAACCTGATAGACTTGGAGGCTATGCTTCGGTTTGGGTTTAGACAAAGTCATACAGATCACACATTGTTCATCAAACATTCCTCGCAGGGTAAAACTACTGCTCTTATTGTGTATGTTGATGATATTGTTTTGACAGGAGATGATCCGGAGGAAATGGATCGATTAAAGAAGCAATTAGCCACTGAATTCGAGATAAAAGACTTGGAGGCCCTAAAGTTTTTTCTTGGGATCGAAGTTGCTCGATCCAAACATGGGATCTTTATTTCCCAGAGGAAGTATGTCCTAGATTTGTTAAAAGAAACAGGAATGCTAGGCAGTAAAGCGTGTGATACGCCTATGGAGCAGAATCAGAAACTTAGTGAGGACAGTAGTGGGGAGTTAGTTGACAGGGAGAGTTATCAGAGACTTGTTGGTAAGCTCATATATCTCTCTCATACTCGTCTGGATATTGCCTTTTCTGTTAGTGTCGTCAGTCAGTTTATGCATTCTCCACGACAGTCACACCAAGAAGCCGTCTTCCGGATCCTTCGATATTTGAAGTCTGCTTTAGGGAAATGTTTGTTCTTTGCAAAACATGACCACCTAAGGGTGGAAGGGTACACTGAAGCAGATTGGGCTGGCTCTATTACTGATAGGAGGTCTATCTCAGGGTACTGCACATTTGTGGGAGGTAATCTTGTTACCTGGAGAAGTAAGAAGCAGAATGAGTGGCCAGGTTGAGTGCAGAAGCTGAATTCAGGGCTATGGCCCAAGGTATTTGTGAATTATTGTGGATTAAGTCATTACTAAAGGATCTGAATGTTGATCAGATAGAGTCCATGAAGCTTTTTTGTGACAACAAAGCGGCCATTAGTATAGCTCATAACCCTGTTCAACATGATAGAACAAAGCATGTGGAGATCGATCGACATTTCATCAAAGAGAAGATTAGTAATGGTACTAATTGTGTTCCCTTCGTGAAGACTGGCGATCAAGTTGCGGATGTTCTTACCAAAGGTATTGGGAGTTGACATTTCCACACTATCTTAGTCAAGCTGGGAATGAGAGATGTTATTGTACCAGCTTGAGGGGGAGTGTTAGAGTTATTTTTATGTTTATTGTTATTTAGTTATTACAGTGTGGGTCATATTGTAATTTTTCTTTTCTTTAGTATTGTTTTATATAAAAGGGGTGAGACAATTTGTCTAACCCTAAGCTTTCCAACATGTTATGTTTAACAGGAGACACAGAAGACATAGGCAAAGGAAGAATGGGAGATGGGACATATGATGGCTCTTCACGGCAGACGATGAGATCACTAGACAAGTTTTGACCCAAGGAAGAAAAAAAAGAAGTCGACTCAAAAAAGGTAACATCAGCACTTAAAAAATAGCGACGAGCATCAGGACTGTAGCAACGATGACCTTTTTGAGTCCAAGAATACCCAAGGAAGACACATTTTTGAGCACGGGGAACCAGTTTATTGTGTCCAGGATCTAGGATGTGTACAAAAGCCACACAGTTGAAAACATGAGGAGTGAGTTGGAATTATGATAATTGAGAGGATGACAAGGTACAGGGCGATTGTTGCTTAAGCACAACCGAAGGCATACGATTAATGAGGTGACATGCGATAAGAACAGCATCATGCCAAAAATGTCGAGGCACATGCATGTTGAAGAGTAAGGTGCGAGCAACATTTAACACATGTCTATGCTTCCGTTCAGCAACTCCATTTTGTTGAGAGGTGTGAACACAACTAGTCTGATGGAGAATACCATGATCAACACAAAAAGACTGCATGTAGATTGTGTATATTCCTGAGCATTATCAGAGCGAAGAACTTAATCCTTTTACCAAATTGGACAAAATCTCATTATAGAATCTAAAATAAATGTGGTTTAGTCTATTTAGTGAGGTTGTCTTATCCATGGACTTTGTTCGGTGCCACTCTGATCATACTTGTTTTATTCACCGTCGGCCCAGATGGACGCTGTGTGATTCTTTCAGTTTATGTTGACTATATTATTATCACTGGGGATGATGCTTCTGGTATTACGAAGGTTAAGCAGGCTCTTGGATCCAAACTTGAAGTTATCTGCTTTTGGAGACCCTCTTCCTGAAGCATCAATTTATCAGGGCCTTGTTGCCTGTTGGTCACCTCATTTACCTGACTCACACACGACTTGACATTTCCTTGCTGTCAGTGTTGTGAGTCAATTCATGCATTCTCCACAATCTTCTCACCTTGATGTTGTTCATCACATCCGGTATCTCAAGACAAATCCTTGTCTTGGGCTAATTCTGCTGGATTACGGGATGAGATTTCTGACTTTACTGGTGCAAACTATGCGGGGTCAAAGAGTGATCGGCACTCTACTTCTGGTTTCTGTACCTTCTATGGTGATCATCTCTTATTGTAGAAGAGTAAGAAACAACAAGTTGTTTCTCGATCCTCAGCTGAGACTGAAGATAGGGCTATGGCCCAAGGCACACGTGAACTCCTTTGGCTTCGATTGTTGTTAACAGAGTTGGGATATCCTATGATAGAACCTTCTACATTATTTTGTGACAAGAAGTCTGCCAATATGTTCTCCTCTAGCTCAGTTCTCCATGAACGTACTAAGCATATCGAAGTGGATGTTCACTTTATCAGGGAAAAAGTTCGATTAGGAATTATTGTTCCAAGTTTTGTTCCTTTCTGATCAAGCTTGCAGACATGTTTACCAAGTCTATTGGTCCTTCTCTATTGAAGACGTCTCTTAGCAAGCTTGGTCTCGTTGACATCTTCGCCCCAGCTTGAGGGGGAGTGTTGGAGATAACATTTGATACGGTCTTATCCCGTATTTAATATTATCTCTAAAGTTTAGGAATGATTTTATTTTTGATTTTGCAATCTTTTATTTCTTTTGTTTCTTGGTATTTCCTTTTCTTGGAATCTCTAGATTGTATATAAACAGATGTTTGTTACAATGAATAATAAGAAAACAATTATACCAACTCTGGTTTTCTTCTGAACTTTTATTATTACTGGGAGCGTAAGAAGCTCAAAAATGTTTTCCAAGTTCACATGCATCACACCAAAGAAAGGCACACTTTCATTTGGATTCTTATGTTGAGATGGGTGCTTTCCTTCATAAAAAGCAGCCAGCCTTTATTATTATTTTTTCGCAGAATGGATTCTATATGAACCAATTTGAAATACCAGTATTATCAACAAGAGATGGAAGCATATATCTAAGTAAAGAAAATGATGGGTGTCCTAATCTCCTATGCCAAAGCACTAAATCTTCAGCTTTATTCTTCAAAACGACAATATTATTAGCAATCTTCTCTCCCCCATCCAGAATATAAAGCCCCTGCATCTCTCTACCACTGCCAATCTCCTTCTGCGTGATAAGATCGTGAAAGGCACAATGAGAAGGAAAAAAAGGTTCCACAACAATTCAAATCATGAGTAATATGACTCAAGGATAAAATGGGATCGAAAAGAGGTCAACAAGATGTGATCAAAGGTCCATCAAGGGACCAAAAAAGAGCAAAGTCTCAGTTGCCAAATCAAACCCACAGACCTAGAATGGTCTTGGAAAAAAACAGCCCTGTGGGGCTCGAAAAACAGAGGGAAAAAAGGGGTTAGATTCAGGCCAGGGTATGGACTGGCGGATGGCGCAGGCTGGGGTTGAGGTTGTTGGTGTTCGGCGCAAGTGGAAAGGGCTGGAGGGGGGTTCGGCGCAGGTGAGGGTGGCCTAGTATGGCTTCGGCGCAGGGTGGGGAGGGATCAGTGGGCTTCGGCGCAGGGTAAGGTGGGTAGTGGTGGCTGTCGGCATAGGATAAGGTGAGTAGTGGTGGCTGCCGGCGCAGGTTGGGTGGGTAGAGGCTGCCGGAACTGTGGTGGTGGTGGTAGTTAGGGTTGGGTAGGAAGATCCATTGGCTCTGATGCAATGTCAAAATAACATTTAGGTAAAAGCTTAGGGTCTAGAATTAGTTAGAGAACCCTTTTATATTAATCCGTGAGAAATGAAAATAAAATTACATCAGAGTCCTTAGACTTATAACTAAGTAAAACACAACAACTAAATAAATAATTCTAACATTTAGTCCCTATACTTTAATCTTTTTCACATTGCACCTTCAATTTAGTCTCTATTCCAACAAGAAGTCGTAATTCCTGGAATGATTACAGTTCTGTTGTGAATATATCAATGGGGACATTTCTTCTAATATTTGTTGTATTTGCTCATCAACTGCACCTCTCAATACTTTTTTTGGTTTATTTTCTAGATAGTATAAGTGCTAGTTCTCCGTGTTTTTTGCTTGTACCATTGTTTATATGCTTAGTTTTGAGCTATCAATACTATTCATACAGCTGTTTTGTAGTTTTTTGTGCTGAGAGATTATGCAAGAGAAACTCTGTCTTTGAGATGGAGGTCTTGGATGACAGGCTATTACATGCAACGCTACCTCAAAGATCAGACATTTTACAAAATACAGTCTCAATCGATAATTGATAATCCAGATCAGAGGATCGTTGATGATCTAAGTTCCTTTACAGGAACAGCACTTTCATTCGCTTTGACACTCTTCAACGCTGCAGTAGACTTGATATCATTTAGCAACATCCTTTATGGTATCTATCCACCACTATTTGTTGTACTTCTTGTATATTCCATCGGCGGAACAGCTATTAGTGTTTTCCTAGGAAGGGTAATTTTCTTAGCTTTGTAATCATTTCCTAACTTGCATTGAACCTTTCTGCACTAAAATATGTGATCATCTCCGACTGATGGGAACTGTTTCATCTGCAATTTCAGGGACTGGTAAATCTAAATTTCTTGCAAGAGAAAAAAGAAGCAGATTTCCGTTATGGACTTGTACGCATTCGAGAAAATGCCGAGTCAATTGCATTCTACGGCGGCGAGGAAAATGAAATCCAATTATTGCTGCAGCGCTTCAGAAGTGCTTTTGAAAATTTAACTGTATGATTAGTTTTATTCTTTTGTGGTTTCTAGCATATGCAAGTTTTCAAAGAAATTCAGTCAAACAGATTTGTGTTCAAGACTTGCTTTCCACTTGTTTCCATGTCTTATTTTTCTTTGAGACCTGACATAGGAATCATAAATATGGATGCGTAGATGTAGACATGATACACGTTTGTTGTCTTGGGAATGTGCTTGCAAGAAGATATACCCACCATGCTTTGCTTAAATTAGAAAGCAAAAATGTTTTCCCACTAAAACCTGAAGCAAAGAAAAGTTGGATGTGTTGAGTTCTCTAACTCTTCAAACAATGCTATGCCTTTTTGTTGAAGCTAATTCTCTTTTCTGCATAACTGCTCATTATTGCTGGGATGAGGTTGAGTTTTGAGAACTTTTCTATATGTTTTAATGTTTTTGCGACATAAGGTTGTGTTAATGAATATTTGGTAGACTGAAACTATTGTAAATCTTTTTCAATTATTTGATCTTGTTACCTGTTCATGACTATTTTGTTTACTGAAAATATTGTAAACCTCAATCATTTAATCTTGTTATGAGTTATTGTCTCACTTTTATGTTCAACTTCACAGAAATTGTTGATATCTTCCAGAAATCTGGAGTTCTTCACCAATGGCTATCGCTATCTGATTCAGATTCTTCCCGCTGCTGTGGTTGCACCCATGTATTTCTCAGGCAAAATTGAATTTGGCGTCATAAATCAGTCTGTATCTGCTTTTAATCATATACTTGGAGATTTCTCCCTCATTGTTTACCAATTTCAGGCTATCAGTGCCTTTTCAGCAGTCATTAATCGACTAGGTACCTTGTGTTTCTCCCTTTTTCATGCATATTTTTGCCTCTGATTACCTATCTGCATGAAGAAGATTTTGTGAAAAAACTGGCTGATGTCATGTATTAAGAAATAACATTCTTGATCCATCGTATACTGAGTGATGAAGAGCAAGATCACAAGAGAAAGGGAAAATTGGGAATTACACATGGAGCATGCTTGAAGCCTTGCCTAATTGGTTTTAGGATTGTCATTAATTAATTTGCTATTATTATTATTGTTGTTTAGAGAATATGAAGCTCTTGTATTGGAATTAATTCATCAATGTTACATGAGAGGCCTTTATATAGGCAATAGCAATTCCAATACATCAATTCATTGTATCATATAATATATATTTTATTAATGTATTAGATAATATCATATCATAACACACCAATTTCATATATTCTAGACAATATAATATCATGATAAATAATATAATATATTCTACCATATATCAACACTCC
This sequence comes from Hydrangea macrophylla, assembly GCA_033977485.1. NCBI lineage: Eukaryota > Viridiplantae > Streptophyta > Magnoliopsida > Cornales > Hydrangeaceae > Hydrangea > Hydrangea macrophylla. Next base: position 110,563,836 of record CM066990.1, on the reverse strand, counting down.
CCCTCAAGGTGGAGAGTAGATATTAACTACTCCAGCTTGCCATAAATAGAGTTTATTGCATGTGGGGGGAAAAGGTAGAAAGCCTCGAACCGAGGGGCTGAGAGCTGAGATGGGCAAGAGTGCCACTATGGCTGAGAGCTGAGAGGGGCAAAGAGTGCTGCGAGGGCCAAGAGCAACTAGGGCCGAAAGCTCCACGAGGGTGTAGAGTGCCACGAGGGCAAAGAGTGCTGCGAGGGCCAAGAGCTAATATGGCCGAAAGTGCCATGAGGGTGTTGAGTGCCATTAGGACCGAGATGTCACGAGGATAAGAGAGCCGAGAGGGGTACGATATTGTATATACTAGATAGAGATCCGGCGGGCGGCAAGGTCGCCATCCGTGAGCGAAGCGGAATATAATGAGAGGCTACCACAGGAGGACCGGTTGCTCTGATATCATGTTAGAGAATATGAAGCTCTTGTATTGGAATTAATTCCTCAATGTTACATGAGAGGCCTTTATATAGGTAATAGGTAGGAAGCACGTGGCGGTCCGACACCTAGTGCTGGTGTGGCTGCCTTTAAATTAGTACACATCCAGTGTGGCTGCCTTTAAATTAGTACACATCCAGTGTGGCTGCGGATGCCTTTTCGAAGAGTCCGTGCTTCCTAGGGTAATAGGAAATCCAATGCATCAATACATCATGTCATATAATACATATTTTATTAATGTACTAGATAGTATCTTATAAAGAGGAGGGTTAGTGCGTTAGGTAGCTCGACAGCCAACACATAAAAAAACACCATCGGATCCTTATGACATGAATCCAAATATGAATATAAACGTAAAAACTAGGGCGTTTCGTTTAAGTGATGCGTTGTGCTTGCCTTGGGGCGTTTGGAAAAATGTGCAAGGGGTTGTGCTGCATCAATTTGGAAAAAATGTGCAAGGGGTGCTGCATCAATGCCGGAGTGCGGTGTTAAATAAGCAAGGGTTCCCGCGCTACTCTGGGCCACCGCGGCCGCGGGTCTGCGGGTAAAGAAGCTAGTCCAGGACTATAGACTTAGATTAGCAACTTGGAATATAGGAGCCTTAACAGGTAAAGCTAGGGAATTAGTAGACACTATGACTAGAAGGAAGATCAATGTAGTATGCTTACAAGAAACAAATGGGTAGGAGAGAAAGCAAAGGAGGTAGAAAATACTGGGCATTAGATATTCTATACTGGGAGAGAGACATAGAAATGGTGTCGGAATCATAGTATAGACAAAATCCTCAAGGATAAGGTTGTAATTGCCACTAGGATAAGAGACAGAATATTGCTAATCAAACTGGTAGTTGGAGAAGATATAATCAATGTGATTAGTGCATACGCACCCCAAGTAGGATAGGATGAATACAGGAAAAGACAATTCTGGGATGAATTGGACGTTCAAATACAAGAAATACCCCGAGGAGAGAAGATAATTATAGGTGGTGATTTTAATGGTTATTGTTGATAAAGAGATAAGGCAAAAGCTTAGGGCTAACAGTTTTAGACCCCATATACATAAGAGAAGAAGTTAATAATTACATAAGGGCCCCTAGAACAAGAATAAATTAAAAGACATAAATAAAAAAGACAAAATATTCTCAACACTCCTCCTCAAGCTAATACAAATATATCTCACATGTTCAGCTTGTCTAAGATAGAATGAAATGATCTATTTCCTATTCCCTTGGTAAGAATATCAGCAAGTTGATCACCTGTCTTCACAAAAGGAGTGCAGATGGCGCCACTAGTCAGATTTTCCTTAATGAAATGCCTGTCAATTTCAACATGTTTGGTTCTATCGTGCTGAACTGGATTATGAGCAATACTAATAGCATACTTATTATCACAATAAATCTTCATCACTTCATGGAATCCTTCAACTCAATCTTCAAATCTTTCAACAAGGACTTAATCCACAAAAGCTCACAGATCCCTTGAGCCATTGCTCTAAACTCTGCTTCTGCACTTGACCTAGCCACTACATTATGTTTTTTGCTACGCCAAGTAACCAGATTACCTCCCACAAAGGTACAATAACCAGATGTGGACCTCCTATCAGTAATAGAGCCAGCCCAGTCTGCATCAGTATAGGCTTCCACTCTAAAATGATCATTTTCGAAAAAAAAAAAATAGGCCCTTTCTTGGAGAAGACTTTAAATATCGAAGGATTCGAAAAACATCATCGAGATGAGACTCCCGAGGAGAGTGCATGAACTGACTGACAACACTCACAGCGAAAGCGATATCGGGACGAGAATGAGACAGATATATGAGCTTACCTACTAACCGTTGATATCTCCCCGTATCAACCACATCTCCACTAGTGTCATCCCTGAGCTTTTATTGGTCTCTATTGGAGTATCACACGCTTTGCTCCCAAGCACACCAGTTTCCTTCTACAGATCAAGGACATATTTTCTTTGGGAAATGAATATCCCATGTTTGGATCTAGCAAGTTCAATCCCAAGAAAATATGTCAACGCTCCCAAGTCCGTTATTTCAAATTCACTAGCCAAGTACCCTTTCAACCCCTCCATTTCTTCCAAATTGTCTCCTGTGAGCACAATGTCATCACAACAAAACAATGAGAGCAGTAGTCTTACCCAGTGATGAATGTTTGATGAATAATGTGTGATCAACACGACCCTGCTTAAAGCCATATCGAAGCAATGCCTAGGTAAATCTTTCAAACCAGGCTCTAGGAGACGGCGTAAGCCCATATAGGGACTTCCTCTATCTACACACATATCCTTTCTGTTTTGGAGTCTTCAAAACCTGGAGGAACATCCATATAGACCTCCTCCTCCAAATCTCCATGCAAAAAAGCATTCTTTACATCAAACTGGTGAAGAGGCCACTCCAGGTTAGCTATTAGAGAGATAAGAATCCGGATGGAATTCATTTTTGCAAAAGGTGCAAAGGTTTCCTGGTAATCCACACCGTAAGTCTGAGTGAAGCCCTTTGCTACTAACCGAGCTTTAAGCTGCTCAATAGATCCATTAGCCCTGTGTTTCACGGTGTACACCCACTTGCACCCCACAATCTTTTTTCCTTTCGGTAACGTTGTCAACTCCTAAGTGCCACTTTTATGAAGAGCTTTTATCTCTTCAACCATGGCATGTTTCCACTTGGGATCAGCAAGAGCATCCTGGACATGAGGAACACAAACAAAGGAAATTTTTGAAAGAAAGGCTCTGTAGGAGGGAGTTAAGCATTAGTAAGACACAAAATTTGATATCGGATGTTGAGTACAAGACCTAACACTCTTACGGACAGCAATAGGGACATCTAAATCATCAGGTTCAAGAGAGGGTGTATCAGAGGAGTTACACGAATCTTCATCACTTGGAGAGAATGGCAGTGGCAGTGGAGGAGCAATAGCCTCTGGAGTCTCTCCGGTCTTCTGTTTACTCCATGTTCCCCTGGAATAGACCAACTACTCATTGTCCTTTTCAACTCTCCCTCTCTCTTTTTCAGGCTCCTTTTCCTCAACTTTATCTTTTTTATGCTCCCTCTCCTTAACTCTCTCTGCCTCCACCTCAATCATCGTAGGTAACACAGGTATCTCTTCACTACTTTTGTCCCCCTGAAGAGATATCTGAGAGTCAAAGGCTCCCTCTCCTCAACTCTCTCTGCCTTCACCTCAATCATCGTAGGTAACACAGGTATCTCTTCACTAATTTTGTCCCCCTGAAGAGATATCTGAGAGTCAAGGAAGTAAGGACTGTGACTCATGAAAAGTAACATCCATAGTGACATACGATTTCCTAGACGGAGGATGGAAACACTTATAACCCTTCTGAGTTGGTGAGTAGCCAACAAACACACACTTAATAGAGCGAGGGTCCAATTTTCCACGAGTAGGAGAATGGTTATGAACAAAGCATACGCAACCAAAGACACGAGGAGGAATGAAAGATGAGATGGAAGGATGAGAAAGAACTGCAAGTGGTGTTTTTTTATTCGACACTCGAGTAGGGAAATGATTAATGAGATAAGTAGCTGTCAGAACTGCTTCACCCCTATAAGAACGAGGAGCTTGAACCTGGAAGAGTAAAGACCGGGCAACTTCTAACAGATGACGATTCTTGTGTTCTGCAACTCCGTTTTGTTGTGGAGTGTCAGTGCAAGAAGTCTGATGAATAATCCCCTGAGATGAAAAATATGCACCCAGTCCAGAGTCAATATATTCACCCCCACCGTAAAACTTTCACCACAACCCCAAATTGGGTACACACCATTTTATGGAAATTTTGAAAAATAGAGAACACTTCCCGTTTTTCTTTCATCATATATAACCATGTTGTACGAGAACAATCATCAACAAAGGAAACAAGCCATCTATGACCCTTTAAAGACACAATACGAGATGGACCCCAAACATCAGTTTGAATTAATGTAAAAGGAATGGAACTTTTATTATTACTAGGAGCAAAAGAAGCTCTATGATGTTTTCCAAGTTCACAAGCATCACACGAAAAATTGGACAAAATATTGTTTGAGGCAAAAGATGGAAACATATGTCTAAGTAAAGCAAAAGATGGATCCTAGCCGAACTCCACAGGGGGGGTCTTTTGTTGCACAACATCATTCTGTAGGTGCTGTTCTGATCGTCTCTTTGAATTTGGTCTTTTTGGTCCGTCTATGGACCCGTGAGTAGATTCTTTCCCTCCTTTCTATTTGGGTTTTCCCTTTGTGTACCGGAATCATGACAGAAACAGAGAAACAATTGTCTACCAGTCAAACACTATTCAGAGTGTGGTGACACCATTGGATCCCAATCTCAAAATTAGTACCACCCCTTCAATGGCCAAAATTACTTGACATGGTCACAGGCGGTGGCTCTTTACTTGGAGGGTCGAGGGAAGATGAGACATCTTGATGGGCGCATTCAAGCTCCCGTCATCACTGATCCGGGTTATGATAAGTGGGAGGTTGAGAATTCTCTCATCCCGGCTTGGCTTATTAATTCAATGGTCCCTGAGATCGAGGAGAGCTTCTACCGGATGAAGACCGCTAGGGATATTTGGGACACTGTTGCCTCTACTTTTCTGCGAGTGCCTCATCGTCTTTTGCTCAATCAGGTAACTTAGTCCCACCAGCAAGAGCATTTCTTTCCCACTTCTCATTGCCCTGGATTATTGACTCTGGTGCGTCGGACCATATGTCATGTTCATCTAATTTTTCTCTGATTATAAACCTTGTTCAGGTCAGGACAAAGTTAAAATTGCCGATGGTATCTTCTCCTCTGTCTCAGGGAAAGGTCTCATTCGTGTTACCCCCTCTTTACCCTTGACTTCAGTATTACATGTTCTGAGTTTTTCTCATTAACTCTTATCCCTGAGTCGTATTACTCGTGATTTGAACTGTAGTGTAACTTTTTTCCCATCTCATCGTCTCTTTCAGGATCTTATGACGAGGAAGACGATTGGTAGTGGTAAAGAGGAGCAGGGGAATTACTGTGAGGGTGGAGGCTGTTGGGACTAGCGGCGAGGGTCAGGGTGGTGGTGGTTGGGTTGGCGATGGCCAGGGTGGTGGTGGTTGGGTGCAGCGCAGGTAATGGTGGTGGTAGGGTGTAGTGCAGTTAGGGTTAGGGTTCAAGTCTAGGCTCTTGTACCATGTTGATAAAGAGATAAGGCAAAAGCTTAGGGCTAACAATGTTAGACCCTATATATATAACAGAAGAAGTAAATAATTACATAAGAGCCCCTAGAACAAGAATAAATGAAAAGACATAATATTCTCAACAGTTATGTAGGTAAATATTGAAATGGATATGAGAGGGTGTATGGGGGATATGGATTTGGTGATCTGAATTGGCGGGAGTGAGTATTCTAGACTTCGTCGTAGCATATGACCTTATAGTAGCAAACAGAAGAAAGAGATGGAGAATTTTCTGATGTTTATTTCTCAATATTGTTACACAATATATACAAGAGAAAGAGAAGAAAAAGGAAACAAAGGGAAAATACAGATAATATAAAAATTCTATCCTAAAAGTACGTGATCCATAAATCACGGAGATGCTAATAAATACTAAATATTCCAACACTCCCCCTCGAGCTAGAGCGAAGGCATTCACGAGTCCTAGCTTGACAATAGAGGATTTCAAGAGAGATGGTCCAACAGACTTGTAAGGACATCAAGTCTGATATGAAGAAGGAACAAAGCACGAAGATATAATACCGCAATGAACTTTCTCACGAATAAAAGTGTATATTAACCTCAACATGCTTGGTACGCTCATGAATAACAGAGTCAGAGGCAAGCATTATAGCAGACTTATTATCACAAAATAATGTAAAAGGTTCAGACACTGGAAATCCCAATTCTCGTAAAATAGACCGAAGCCAAAGAAGCTCACAGGTACCTTGTGCCATAGCACGATATTTGGCTTCAGCCGATGATCTTGAACCCGAAGTCGAACGTCTATCACTCTTGAACCAGCATAGTTAGCATCTGTGAAACATGTGACTCCAGATTATGTTCCCACAGCAAAGAAAAGACCCCAACGTGGGCAAGTTTTAAGGTACCGAAGAATATGATGAACTACTTCCATATGAGAATTATGTGGAGCATGAATAAACTGGATGACTACGCTCATAGCAAAGCAAGATCAGGTCTAGTATTGGTCAAATAAATGAGGCGACCAACAAGACGCTGTTAAGAAGTTGGATAAGATAACAGCTCTCCTGACTCGGATGATATTTTGATATTCGGATCCATAGGTGTGGAGGCAGGGCGATAACCCATCATGCCTGTATCACTGAGAAGATCCAAGATATATTTCCTTTGGTGGTTCATTGAGATCCCATGACGAGACAGGGCAATCTCAATACCAAGGAAATACCTGAGAGGACCCAAGTCTTTGACATCAAATGCCCTCCAAGTTGTTCTTTTACCCTCGTAATTCCTGCAGTATCATCTCCAGTAATAATATCATCAACGTAAACTGATAAAATAATACACCGACCATCCGAACGTCGTCGAATAAAGCAGGTGTGATCAGAGTGACACCTAGTAAAATCAATCGAGAAAATATCATCACTGAAACGACTGAATCATGCCCGAGGAGACTGCTTTAACCCATAAAGTGACTTCCGTAGCCGACAGACTTTCCAAGAATGCTCCCCCTCAGCCCGAAAACCCAGAGGAGGATCCATATGGATGATTTTCTGGAGATTCCCATTCAGAAAGCAATCTTGACGTCATGTTGATGAAGAGGCCAAGAATGAGAAGCAGGCAGCAGTCAAAGAAACAATAAGGCGGACAATAGTAAATTTGGCCACAAGAGCAAAGGTGGCACTAAAGTTTGTGCCTGGAATCTGAGTAAACCCTTTAGTAACTAGGCGAGCCTTATAACGGTCAATAGAGCCATCCGGAAGGTACTTAATTGTATAGACCCATTTGCACCCAACTGTGTTTTCCCCTGGGGGAAGAGAGACAAGATCCCAAGTGTGGTTATGCCGAAGTCATCCATTTATGCTGTCATGGCTTAAACCTAATATGGATTTTGAATAGCCTCAGATAATGACCGGGGAATTGAAACCGAATCTACCTGAACAAGAAACGCTCGATAGGGTTGTGAATTAGCTGAATATAAGATATACTGGGAAATGGGGTGATGGGTAGAGCAAGAATAACCATACCGATTTATTAGGCGAGAAACTCGGTTGGATTGTGTAGAAGTTTATGATTTCAAGCTTAGATTGAGACCGAGAGTCTCAACCCTATTTATATTAATCACAGAGAAGAGAGAAATTACAATGACGCCCTTAGGTAATTAAAAGAAAAAATATCTAACAACTCATAGCCACCTAATATACAGCTCATATTAGACAGCTAGTAGACAACTATTTCCAACACAATTTATCACTCCCCCTCAAGCTGGTGCGAAGATGTCTCTCATGTCCAGCTTGCTAAGAAAATAATGATGAGGTCTACTTCCAAGCCTTTAGTGAAAACATCTGTCAATTGCCGACTAGATTTCACAAATGGAGTACAGATCACTCCACTGCTCAGTTTCTCTTTGATGAAATGTCAGTCGATCTCCACATGCTTCGTTCAGTCAATACTGATCGCAGCTTTATTGTCACAGTACAATCTCATGGGATCGAAAGGCTCAAGATTAAGGTCCCTTAAAATAATTTTTACCCATAATAACTCACAAATTCCCTGAGACATAGCCCAGAACTCTGCCTCAGCACTAGATCTAGATACAACAGACTGTTTCTTTCTACGCCACGTAACAAGGTTCCCTCGAACAAAGGTACAGTACCCTGAGGTAGATCTTCTATCAGTAGGTGAACCTGCTCAGTCTGCATCTGTATAGCTTTCCACCCGAAGATGATTATGTATACCAAAGAGTAAACCCTTTCTAGGTGCTGATTTTAAATATCTGAGAATTCGAAGAATAGCATCATAGTGAGATTCACGAGGAGCATGCATAAACTGGCTGACTACACTTACAACAAAGGTGATGTCAGGACGAGTGTGGGAAAGATAGATTAACTTGCCAACCAACCTCTAATATCGTCCCTTATCAACTGTTGCCCCATCTGTATGGCACCTAATTTCTGGTTAGGTTCCATAGGAGTATTACAGGCCTTACTCCCTAGCATACCCATTTCTTGCAGAAGATCAAAGACATATTTTCTCTGGGAAATGAAGATTCCTTGTTTGCTTCTAGCTACCTCAATTCCCAGAAAATACTTGAGATTTCCCAAGTCTTTTATTTCAAATTCTTTGGCTAGGTATTTCTTCAATTCCTGCATATCTTCCATATCGTCTCCTGTCAAGACAATATCATCCACATAAACAATGAGAACAGTGACTTTCCCATGTGAAGAATGCCTAATGAATAGAGTATGATCACCCTGATTTTGCTTAAAGCCATATTTCAACATAGCTTGAGTAATCCTTTCAAACCATGCCCTTGGAGACTATTTAAGTCCATAATGGGACTTTTTAAGTCTACAAACTTTCCCTTTGGTTTTGGAGTCTTCAAAACCTGAAGGAATATCCATATATACTTCTTTTGCCAAATCTCCATGTAGAAACACATTTTTAACATCAAATTGATGATGAGGTCAATTTAAATTTGCAGCAAGGGATAAAAGAATTCTCACAGTATTCATCTTAGCAACTGGAGAAAATGTTTCCTCATAATCTACCCCATAGGTTTGTGTAAAACCTTTTGCAACCAACCGAGCTTTGTACTGTTCAATGGATCCGTCTGCCTGTTGTTTGACTGTAAATACCCACTTGCATCCCACTGTCTTGTGCCCTTTAGGTATGTCAACCAATTCCCAGGTGCTATTCTTGTGAAGAGCATTCATCTCCTCAATCATAGCATGCTTCCATTTGGGATCAGTGAGTGCATCCTCTACATGGTTAGGTATAGACAGAAGCAAGATTGGACACAAAAGCTTTGTGGGACGGAGAGAGGCGACTATATGAAACAAATTTAGATATGGGGTGTTGAGTACATGACCTAACACCTTTCCTTGTAGCAATTGGAATATCCAAATCATCAATAACAGGAGGGGAATCAATAATAGGAGTATCAATAACAGGGGTAGAATTAGAGTTACCTAGGTTCTTATCAGGAGAAGGAGATTGAAGAGGCAGATTTGGAGCAAAGGTCTTATCTTTTATCCTCCAAGTTCCTCTCTGATATACTAATATCCTCTTTTTCTGGGTTCCTCCTTTGCCTCTCTATCCATTTCATCCTCATTTTCAATAGTCCCCAATATCTCAAATGGATTAGACACAGGAACATTAGGCACTACACTAGGATTAGAAATCTCAATGCCATCAGACAACTCTTCCATATGTCTATTCTCCCCCTGAAGAGATGTCCAAGGAGTGAAATAAGATTGTTCCTCGAAAAAAGTGACATCCATGGAGACATACCACTTCCAGTTAGGAGGGTGGTAAGATTTGTAGCCATTCGGTGTAGGAGAGTAACCAACAAAGACACATTTGATAGCACGAGGATCAAGTTTTCCTCGTGTTGGAGCATGGTTATGAACAAAACATACACAACCAAAGATTTTAGGAGGGATAGAAAACAAGGTAGAAGGACTAGAGAGCACTTCAACCGGAGACCTTTTATTGAGTACTTGGGTGGGTAACCGATTGGTGAGATAGGCAGCAGTTAAGACTGCTTCTCCCCAGAAAGACTTTGGAGCCTGATCAGAGATTTGACACGAGCATCAAATGGAGTACAAATCATTTTTATGAAATTTTTTGAAGATGGAGTGAACTTTACACTTTTCTTTCATCATGTACACCCAAGAAGCACGAGAAAAATCATCAATGAATGTGAAACCACCTATGACCTTTAAGTGCAACAACACGGGAAGCACCCCAAACATCAGAATGAATAAGAGAAAAGGGACTAGTACTTTTATGATTTATGGGATAAAAAGAAGCACGGTGGTGCTTTCCAAGTTCACAATATTCACACCGAAAGGTGGAAACATTTTTATTTGATAATAAAGAGGGAAATAAAAACTGAAGTAAACTAAAGGCAGGATGTCCAAGACGCCTATGCGGCTATGCCAAAGCATGATATCACCAGATTTAGAGCCAGCTAGAGTAGTATGATGTGCCAGATGAGGTTGTTTCTGTGGTTCCAGAAGATAAAAGACCATTCTCCTCTCTACCACTGCCAATCGTCCTCCTCGGGATAAGATCCTGAAACACACAATAAGAAGGGAAAAACGTGACGCTACAATTTTGATCACGGGTAATACGACTGATAGATAAGAGATTATTGGAAAAACTAGGAAGCAAAACAGATGATAAAGACAATGAGGGAGAGACACGAACTAAACCTTTGCCGGAAACCGAAGAGACAGTTCTGTTAGAGTGTTAAATTGCTAGAGTTTAATGTTTCTTAAGGGTGTTATGGTCTTTCTTCTTGTACTCATATAAATTAGCTGGTGGAGCATTTTTTATGCTAATCTAATAAATATAATATTTTCTCTTCTTCTCTCTACTCTTTTCTTCCTCTTTTCTAACCTTAACTCCACATCAATTATCTAACTTGGTATCAGAGCTAATATCCAAGCCAAAGAATTCTAAAACAAAAAGAAAACACATACAAGAAATCTAGAAATCTCTATCGTCTGTTGCTGATGTCGCTTCTGGGCCGTGACGTCATGATGACGTCATCGTTTTGGCGGCAGAAATTCCTTGCCCTGCTTCGCCTTCTCATGCTGATCTCGATGATGGCTTTTGTTTTTCGATTTGAAGTTGTATAGATGGTTTTTCTATTTTTTGAATATTTTCGGATTTTCGCCCCATTTCTTGATCTGTTTATCTGGTGATTTTTAGGGGTGTTTGATGCTTTGAATCATCACTAAGGGACCCGATCTAGGTATTCCAAGTGTGGTTTGAGAGCTTTGTGCTGGTTTGGCTCATTTTTGTTGGAAAAATAGCTTGTGGAGGTTCGGCTTTCCCTTCAATGATTGTCGGTTTGCTGGGCTGCTTTCTTCTTGGATGTCTCTTACTGTTTCTTGCTGTTTGGGTGGATTTCTCTTGTTATTTTTGGTTGAATTTATCTCATTGTTCTTTTGCGGTGATTCCAAGGTACCACTCAACCTTTTGGTGGCTATTTGTTGTTGTTCTTCTTGGTTCAGATTTTGTTGGTGATTTTTTTTTTATTCGGCTGTTATGGCTGAAAGTAAACCACCGGTGTCAAGGGATGATGATATTCCACATTCTATTACTTCGAAAAAGTTAAATGAGCTGAATTATCTTGCATGGGCTCATGCTGTGAAAGTGTTTTTACGCGGAAAACGTACATTGAAATATGTGACGTATAACCCTCTTGCTAGTATAGACCCGAAATATGAGGAGTGGCTATATGAGGATTCTATAGTTATGGGTTGGCTTTGGCATAGTATGGAACCACATGTTGCTGCAACTGTGGAGTTTTGTGATTCTTCAAAGAAGATTTGGGACTCTGTTGCTGAGTCCTTCTCACAACAGAGTAATGTATCGTAGGTTTTCGAATTGTATGAGAAGATCTTTTCAACTAAGCAGTCTGGGAAGCCATTGCTTGAATATTATACCAGTCTTAAAAGTCTGTGGGATCAATTGTTACAGTACCGCCCGTTTACTACGGATTTTGGAGCAACAAAAACGTCAGTTGGAGGACTTTATGATTGCTTCTTTGTTATCTGGACTTGATACAGATCTTCGTGGTTTTAAGGATCAAATACTTGCTAGTGAGACTTTACCTACTGCTGCTAATGCGTATTATCGGTTGCTTCGTTCTAATTTGGGCCAGAACTCCACTGTGACCGTCCTCGTGAACTCATCATCAGAGTCTTCTGCACTAATTTCGAACAATAGTAGTCGTGGGTTTGGTTATCGTAGTTCCTGTGTAGGTCGTGTTTTTCGTGGTGGTTCTCGTGGAGGTGGTCGTTCTAGTGGACGTGGTGATATAAAGTGTGATCACTGTAGTGGCACCAATCATACTGAACCATACAGTTGGGTGAAGCATGGTAAGCCAGATTATGCACATCAGGTTGTTGATGGTCCTACACAGCCACCGTCTGTTCCTTCTTCGTTGGGCTTTGTTGTTTTTAGTTCAGGTTCTCATGATGCACTCATGACTCAACTTGGCGAGCTCGTTCAAACATTGCGTTCGGTGCTTCCTTCTGATCTCCCTTCCTCCTCCACTGCTACATTAGCTGATGCAGGTAATGTTGCATGTGTAGCTCACTCATCGTCATCATGGGTCATTGACTCTGGCGCTAGTTCACATATGTCTGGTATCATCTCTCTTTTCCAATTTACATCCTATTCAGCATAATATTATCTTGGCTGATGGATCATCTCGACCAGTTCTTGGGCAAGGTGTTCTTCATCCTACTCCTTCTTTACCATTAACTTCTAGCCTTTACATCTCTAATTTTCCTTTTAATCTGCTTTCTGTTAGTCAATTGCCGAAGACATTAAATTGTTCCATAACATTCTCTCCCACTTCGTGTGTCTTTCAGGACCTCCAGGCGAAGAAGATGATTGGTTCGGGGCATAAGAAAGATGACCTATATTATCTGGATGTTGGTGGTTCTTGCGTTCCCCCTTCACCTACTTTGAGTGCTGCTGTCTCCCCCCTGCATTGGCATTTTCGCCTGGGTCATCCTTCTTTGGCTAAACTCAAATTAGCAATTCCTAGTTTTAGTCGAGTTTCTAGTTTGAATTGTGAGGCTTGTCAGTTGGGTAAGCATCATCATAGCACTTTTAAGAATAGTAGTTCTAGTCGTCAGTCTGGGTCTTTTGACATTGTCCATACAGATATTTGGGGACCTTCTCGTTTTGCTAGTTTGAATGGTTTTAAATATTTTATTATTTTTGTGGATGATTATTCTCGTATGACTTGGTTGTTTTTAATAAAGGAATGATCTGAATTACCTACTGTCTTCTCTAAATTCTATAATGAAATATTTGTTCAGTTTGGTAAACGGATTAAGGTACTTCATTCTGATAATGCACTAGAGTATACACAGGTGGTCATTGATTCTTTTTGTGCTGATAGGGGCATTGTTCATCAAACTAGTTGTGTTCACACCTCTCAGCAGAATGGTGTGGCTAAAAGGAAACATCGTCATTGTTAGACATTGCCCGTACTATACTGTTTAACATGCATGTTCCGAAACATTTTTGGCATGATGCTGTTCTTACTGCATGTTATCTCATTAATCGGATGCCTTCCGTTATTTTCGATAATTATTCCTCGTACTCTCTTTTGTACCCTGGACTCTCACCATTTAGAATTACTCCTCGAGTGTTTGGGTGTGTTGCCTTCGTTCATATTCTAGACCCTGGTCATGACAAACTATCTCTCGTGCTCGGAAATGCGTTTTCTTAGGGTATTCTCGCACTCAAAAGGGGTATCGTTGCTACAGCCCTGAGTCTTGACGCTACTTTGTTAGTGTCGATGCTACCTTTTTTGAGTCCACTTCCTACTTCTCTACTTGAGGTCAAGTGTTATCTTCAGATCTTATAGCTTGTCGTGAGGGAGAGTCTATTGTACCTACTCCTACTCTTCCAATGCCCATTCCTGCTCCGAATACTCCACCTTTACAAGTTTACTAGCTATCCCGTTGTAGACCTCTTGTTCCTTATAGCCTTGATGCCATATCTTCATCATCTGAGGGTTCTGTTCCTACCACTGATGATTTACCGATTGCCTTAAGACGACGTAAACGTTCTTGCACTCGACATCCTATTGCTAACCTTGTGTCCTATACACGTGGTTCATCTTGTTTGCAATCATTTGCTTGTGCATTGTCTTCTGTTTCTATTCCCTTTTCTTATCAGCAGGCTTTATCCTCGGGTTGGAAAAATGCTATGGATGAGGAAATGAGTGTTCTTCATAAGAATCAGACCTGGGTACTTATAGTTCTCCCTTCTGGAAAACAAACTGTTGGTTGTAGCTGGGTTTATACTGTTAAATATTTGCCCGATGGATCCGTGGATCGCCTTAAGGCACGTCTCGTTGCAAAGGTTATACTCAAACCTATGGTGTTGATTACTTCGAGACATTTTCACCTATGGCTCGTCTTAATTCTGTCAGGATCCTAATTTCTGTCGCCGTTACTCATTCTTGGCCTCTATATCAGTTGGATATTAAGAATGCCTTCCTCCATGGCGACCTTCAGGAGGAAGTTTATATGGATCAACCTGCTCCTAGGAGTGAGCATCTTGTTTGTTGATTATAGAATGCCCTATATGGCTTAAAGCAGTCTCTGCGTGCCTGGTTTGATCGCTTTAGTGCCGTTGTTCTTGCATATGGATTCAGTCGTTCTACTTCTGATCACTCTGTTTTTGTTCGACACTCTTTTGCTGGTACCATAGTTTTGATTGTTTATGTCGATGATATTCTTATATCTGGGAGTGATTCTGCTGGTATTGCTGATCTGAAACGCCATCTCAGCGAACGCTTTCACACTAAAGATCTTGGTGCTCTTTGCTACTTTCTTGGGATTGAAGTTGCTCGTTCTCGTCAGGGTATCTCTCTGTCTCAGAGGAAGTGTGTACTTGATCTTTTATCTGAGACAGGTCTTTTGGGCTCTCGCCCAGCCGACACTCCTATGGATTCTTCTGTAAGACTTGATGGTGAACAAGGTGGCTTGTTTCATGATGTCAATCGATACCAATGACTAGTTGGGAAGTTGATTTATCTCACTATTACTCGTCCAGACATTACTTATGCTGTTGGGGTGGTTAGTCAATACATGCATGCTCCATGTCTAGCCTCATTTCGAGGCGGTCTGTCGTATTTTGCATTATCTAAAGAGTGCTCCTGGAAAAGGGCTCTTTTACCAGCCGTTCTCTTCTTTTTCTGTGACTGGCTTTAGTGATGCAAATTGGGCTGGTTGTCGATCTGATAGAAGGTCCACTTCTGGTTATTGCACCTTTGTTGGTGGTAACCTTGTTACATGGTGCAGTAAAAAGCAAAATGTTGTTGCGCGTTCTAGTGCTGAAGCCGAATATAGAGCTATGGCTCATATTGCTTCTGAGATGTTACGGGTTTGTGCTCTCCTTCAAGACCTTGGTGTTGCTGTCACTGCTCCCATGGAAATGTTTTGTGATAATCAGGCCGCTCTCTTTATTGTTAATAATCCTGTCTTCCATGAGCGTACCGAACATATAGAGGTTGATTGCCACTTCATTCGGGATTTGTTGGTCAAGAAACAATTTGTTACTTCTTTTGTCCATTCCGACAATCAACTTGGAGATATTCTCACGAAACCATTACCTCGACCTTCGTTTAACCTTTCTGTTCCAAGCTAGGCATGTTTGACTTATATGCTCCAGCTTGAGGGGAGTGTTAGAGTGTTAAAATGCTAGAGTTTAATGTTTCTTGAGGGTATTATGGTCTCTCCTTCTACTCATATAAATTAGTTGGTGGAGCATTTTTATGCTAATCTAATCAATATAATATTTCTCTTCTTCTCTCTACTCTCTTCTTCCTCTTTTCTAACCCTAACTCCACATCAATTATCTAATTGGTTCCATCAGCAATCTTGACTTTATCTTGTCCTGAATATGGTTTATAATCAGGAAGCACAGGAGAGAAATCAGTCATATGTTCAGAAGCCCCTGAATCAATAATCCAAGGGTAACTAGATTGGGAATGGAATGCACTCACAGAAGTTGCTAAGTTACCTGAATGGGCAAAAGATGATGAGGCAGTAGTAGGTGTATCCAGTCGAGACATCAAGCGGCACAGAGTTTCCAATTTGAAGAAGATAATGCAGTGGATGAAGACGGGCGTGTATCATCAACAATGAAGGAATCAACAACCTCTGTATGATGAGCACGAGAACGGGCAATATTGCTATTTCTGGAATACATGTTGGCCATGGTATCCCAAATATCTTGGGCAGTCGCCATATCCAAAAAACTTTCACCAATTTCGGGGATCCTAGAGTGAACAAGCCAAGTCATGACAATGGAGTTCTCCATCTCCCATTTGTCATAAGCTGCATCGTCGGTGCTAGGTACTTTGATTCGACCGTTGATGTACCCCATCTTTCCTCTGCCCTTAAGAAACAATATCACAGACTGGGACCAAGTCTTGAAATTTTCACCATTGAAGAGGGAAGTAGTGATCTTCAAGTTCGGGTTATTAGGTTGAGTAACAATACTGTTTTCACATCGAGGCGATTGCAAATTGACGGTGGATTTTTCTGGATCACCCGTCATCTTAAATCAACCTGCAACAATCACTGAAGAAGGGAATAACAACAAGTACCAACGGAGTCACAGCACACAAGAGAAAAATTAAATCACCATGTAGGATGCAGAACTTCAGTCATAGTTGATTAAAGGTCCATAGAAGGACCAAAGAATCGGAAAAAACTTGAACTTCGATCAAAATAGTGGTTTCGTGATTATGTGGGTTGGAAAGAGGAGAGAAGAAAGGAAAATAAAGGTGTGAGGGGTGTCGGCTAGGGCTGGGCAACCATGGAGTGGTGTCGGAATGTAGTAGGGATGGTGTATGGGCTACAACGTGGTTTTGGTAGATGGCTGGTGGTGTCAGGTTAGGTTTAGGTTGCCATGGAGGCTGCGGATGGGCTAGGGTAATGGTGTAGTGGTGTGTTTGGGTGGTGGTTGAGATTTCTTTTAGAGAGGCTTTGATACTATGTAAAAGTTTATGATTTCAAGCTTAGATTGAGACCGAGAGTCTCAACCTTATTTATATTAATCACAGAGAAGAGAGAAATTACAATGATGCCCTTAGGCAAATAAAAAAAAAATATCTAACGACTCATAGCCACCTAATATATAGCTTATATTAGACAGCTAATAGACAACTATTTCCAACACAATTTAACAGATTGTCTTACAGGTGTAGGAGAAGCGGGACTTGGACCCGGAGAAGCATTTGTTGTAATTTCTGGAAGCTTAGAGAGCACTAACATGTGCCTCTCTCTCTTTTACTAATCAAGAGTAATGACAAGAAAGGAGAATTACATTAAGGGCCATACAAACAACTAAAACTACAAAAATAAAATAAGGCCCATAAAATAAAACAATTTCTCAACATCATTTGGAGGCGAAGCATGAGCTTGTGGACGCTGGGAGTAATGAAATTTGGGAGACAATGTAATTGTTGGTGCTAGGGAATCCTCGTTTCCAACCTTAGGAGAGGAAGAATCAAAGACAGGAACAAGGCGAGGTAGCTCGTCAGGTTCAATAGAGACGGAGGAACGATTGGAACGTGCAAAATAAGAATCATCCTCCAGAAACGTAACATCCATAGAAGTATAGAACCGATGAGCAAAAGGGTCATAGCACCTATAACCTGTAGATCGAGGAGAATAACCAAGAAAGACACAACGAATAGCCTTATCATCAAGTTTAGTGCAAAGAGGGCTGCGGTTCTGAACAAAACAAGTGCAACCAAAGACACGAGGTAACACATGAAAAAGTGTACAATCGGGCTAAAGAACATGCAAAGGAGCTTTACCATCCAAGACACGACTTGGAGTCTGATTAATAAGATATGTGGCTGTGAGAACTGCGAAATGCCAAATATATTTAGGTACCTCCATACCGCGAAGGAGACACCGAACAACAGACATAATGTGACAGTTCTTTCGTTCTGCCACACCATTCTGTTCCGGGGTATATGCACAAGTCAGTTGTTGGAGGATACCCTTTTTATTAAGTTCAGAATAGAAATCATTAGAATCACGTCCATTATCAGATCGGAGGGTACGAACAACAATTTGAATATGAGTTTTAACCATGTGTAGAAATTGAGTAAATAATGGAAAAACTTCAGATTTTTTCTTAAGGAGATAAACCCATGTGCAACGTGAATAATCATCAATGAACGTAACATAATAGCGATACCCATTTAATGCAGTAACAGGGGACTATCCCCTGTAATACCTGTAAAATTTCAAAGTCTAATAAATGAAGTCACTATATTTTAATCCGTATTTTCAAAATCTTATACGAACTATACGAGTTTTAATTAGTTAATTTAGACTGTAAGTTACAAAACCCGGACTGACATTGTCACATAAACTCGTAATATCTGTAACAACTTGGACTAAATGGCACGCGGACCTAGATAAGCACAGATCCCAAATTAATAATGCAATTACAACCTAGTACACTCCCCTCTTTTACCCACTAAACAAACACCCCCTCAAACTCTCCTCTACCCGTCGGACCTTTACCACCACTCCCAACCGTTGACTTCCCTCCCCTCCCAAGTACCTCACCATCTCAATCAATCCCTCCTTGTCCTCTCAATCCCTCTCAAGATCAAGTAATACAGATATGCATATTTGCATATGTATGCGTGTTTGTGTACTTTGGGTGTATACATATATATATGTATATGGGACCTTAGAGAGAGAGAGAACCACTGGGAAGAGAAGGAAGCAAACCCAAACCCCCGCCTCTGCATTATACTCTCTGCCTCACCCTCATATACACACAACACATACACACACAGATCATACCTAGCCAGGGAAGGAGGAGACCGAGACTGAATTTGGTAAACCCCCACCCCTCGGCTTTTATTTCTGTAGTTATTATATACCTCAAACACACACACCCAGACCCCATGTTTGTAGCCAAACAGAGCCTTAAGCTCCAGTTGTACTCAGACGCCATTAAAGTTCCAAGATCGGAGCTTGGATTTTGGGGTAGCACCAAACAACCCCTAAGTTGCATCTTTGTGACCCCCTTGGTCCCCTTAGTGACCCCCTGTAGCAGTTTTGCATATGGTGTTCGTTTGATAGGTCATGCATTCCATTATCTTAATCTTTGGCCGAAACAATAATCTCATGGTTCGAATAGAAAACGAATAAACCAGGTCCTAAGCTTGTACTATGTGATAGAAGAGACCATTCCGGTCCTTTGGCGTTGCAATTTTGTGTTCTATGGAGAGACGGCCAAGATCTGGCCTCTGGAAGAATCTCCGACGAGCCCCTCTGTTTCGCCGAAGAAGATAAAAGGAATTCGGGTTGTAATAATAAATACAGGTCAGGTCAGGTATGGGTTAGTATGTATGTATATATAGGATGGGTTATAAGATCGGGTCGGGTTATTTTAAAAATCGTATAGCCACTAAATGAAATGGCGTCGTTTCATTTCAGACCCTACCAGATCCGTTTGGGTCGGGTCGGGGTATATACCCGGATATGGGTAAATGGGTTGGTTATTCCCCTTAGTAGATTATGGGTAACCCGCTTACGTTCGGGTCAGGTTAGTTTGACCCGCAAATTAATTAATCTGGATTCTTCTGAATGTATAAATGGGCTACCCATTTGGCTCGAGTCGGTTCGAGTTGACCCCGAACCATTGAATTATTATTTAGTTTTATTTATTAATATGTTTTATTTATTATTGGGTTTTATATGTTTATAATTGTTTTAAAAATATGTAAATATAGTTTTAGTGTTATTTTAAATTTTGTAATGTTATAAATTAATTTTCTTAACATTAAATTATAATTTGTATATATATTATATTAATTATTACCTTGTTTTAAATAAACAATTATTATCAGTTTTATTTCAATAAATAGATATATGTTATTGTTTAATGGTTTTAAATTATTTAAAAATTGTCTTAAATGCCAAAATTAAGTTTGATATATTCTGAAATATTATCCTTATATTCTGTTATTATATTATATTAATTATATATTACATGCTTATTATTTATTTAGTCTAAATAAATAATAAGAATTAGTTTTAAATTGTAATAATTAGGTTAACTATTCTATATTCCAGGCAAGGTCACGAGGACCTAAGAGTAAAGTGATTACAACCTATTAAACCAAAACCGCTATTGGCCTTGTTAGGTGACGATAGCAACGTGATCATTTCGCTCTAAGCTAACGGCGTTACACTGGTAATGTAACAAGTCACATGAGTCAGTGATGGTGTCTGAGTAAAGTCGAATATATCGATAATGCATTGTGTTGTCACTTTCTCACTCATACTATATGCTTATCAAATGTTTAGCTCGATATATTTGTTGTACTTGTATATTATTATTTGTATTAGGAGTGAGCGGTTTGACCAACTCACTTAGCTTCAAAAGCTAACGGCTCTATCGCCCTGGACATATTACGTCTAGGTTATAATGAAGAAGTGTATCCCGATCCTCAAGAGGGGGACTATCAGGAAGGTTACCCTGAGGGAGACTATGCAGAAGAGTACACTGATGAAGGGCATGGATATGCTAGCTGAATAGAAGAATCTAGTTTATTATCATATTAGGATTTCCTTTACGCTTTAGAACTATCTTTTGTCTGTTGTAATAACTTAAGTGGCGTCGATCGGCCAAACTTATATTTTTATGGTTTTCATTTGGAACTGTTGTAATAGCCTTGTAGCAAACACTTAAAGTTCTCCCATGGATACCATTAGACGTTTTATACTTCCTTCTTATGTTATAACCATGTCAGAATACTTGTAAGGACAAGTCAGTCTTATGTAACTAGTCATGGCTCACGGATCCGGAAAGGAAAATTTTATTTCCCTCTAATTTTCGCTACTCCGGGGCGTGACATCCCCACACATCTGAATGTATAATATAAAGAATACTAGGAGCATGAGTCATGTGAGGAATATAAGAAGAACGAGTATGCTTAGAAAGTTCACACACCACACAATGAAATTTATGAGTCGTACAAGCTTTTATTAATTCTGGAAAAAGTAAACACAAATATTGAAAATTAGCATGTCCTAGCCGGGCATGCCACAACTATATAGTTTTATTCGAGAAAGAACTAGAAATAGAACTAGGTAAAATAAAACTAGAAGACACAAATGGTAGTGGCAGTTCCCCAAAGAAATAGAGTCCATCACGCTAATGGCCCGTACCAAAAATCTTCTTTGAAGTCACATCTGTAAGAGACAACAATCAGGTAAGAAAATGACAGCACAATTATAACTCTTTGTAAGGCGACTAACCGATAAAAGATTAAAAGATAACTGAGGGACATGAAGAACAGAGGACAAGATAAGCATGGGAGACAAACAAACATCAACCTTACTCTGAACTCTAGTGGTAGAACCATCAACAATACTCACAGTTGGTTAACAGGTGTAAGAGGGGACGAAAAAAGAGACAACCCACATCCAGTCATGTGATCATTGGCTCCCGAGTCTAGAACCCACAGTCTTAAACATGTAAAGCAGTGGAGTCTTAACTCGACATAAATGCATAATTTTCATATGTTATTTTTGAAAGCTCATAACAAATTCTGATTGCATGTCACTCTCAGTTTAATGTGTTTTATGAATTTTCTAGCTTCTTATTTCTGCGCATATAGATTTGTTGCATGCCACATAACTGGAAATAGCCATCTTTATCGATAATCTTGACACCGTTCGCATATGCAGGTGAATTTGATGATGTTTTGGATAGCAGCTCTAAATGCCTCTCTGATCCCTTAGAAGAGATTCATCTCACATATAGCAATGTGGAAAGTTCACCCTTTTGGAACCCGAATGGATCTATGCTCTTAGACAAGGGCGAAAAGTTACTGGATATCGAGGATTTGACTCTACAGACTCCGACAAATAAAGCTACACTTATTAGGGATTTGTCGCTGGAGATATTCGAAAAGGATCATTTGCTGGTAGAATTCATTCTTTATTTTATCATTTTTGAGTTACCAACTAAGCTAGTAAACAAGTATAGAGCGAGTTTTCACTTGTATATAGCTGTGTCAACAGGTAATGGGTCCGAGTGGGTGTGGTAAAACTTCATTGTTAAGGGCTATTGCTGGTCTTTGGAGTAATGGAAGGGGAAAAATCAGATTCTGCATAAAAGACATGGATAATACCCAGCCATGTTTTGCTCAATCTACAACTCCTCCTAATACATTTGGGGATCTTGAAAGACCCCGAGATAGAAATTCTAGAGGAGTATTTTTCCTTCCTCAAAAACCATATATGGTTTTGGGAACACTTCGTCAACAATTGCTTTATCCTACATGGACTGAAGATTCAATTTCTAATTTAGATCAGACGAAATCGGCTGGTATGAGGTTTAAAATTCTCTCTTACCATATCTTTTATATGCTTAGTAAATCTTTTTGAAGTATGTCTTGGCAGAATGGTCTGCCAAAACAACTCTTATCTGTAGCCTGTAGGACACGTTTACTTCCATATGACTGATTACTTAATTGATTAAATCTATCCGAATGGTGGATGCTGATAGGATGGAAAGTTTTACTATTCCTTTCTCTTCGGGGAGATAACTGGTGTATTGTATTGTTTTTGCTTGTGTCCATCTGATTCTATGTTTAAGGTTTTATTATTAAGGGTCGTCAAAGTATTCTTTGCTTGTCACTCTAATTCATATGTCGGTTATCATTATTGGGGTATGCAAGTATGACCCTAAACATGTAATGATTCCCGGAGTAATCGAATTGATACTGTAAGTCGCACCAAATTAGCTTCGTTGACTAAAAGTAGTAGTTCCTTCATGAGCTAAAACCATTTTTCTTATTATCTATAGTATCTTTAATGTAGAGCATCTTTTTAGGCTGAAATCCCATCCACTGGATTGTTCTTGAAGAGGGTAACCATTCAGTTTAGCTAGAAGTAGTACCGTTTGTAAGATAATGAAAGTGGTGAAGTAAAGTTGTCTTGTTGGCATTCATGCTGGCCTCGGGAAATTCAAAAAGCGAGTATGGAGAGAACTGTTTCCAAGACAAACTGAACTAACTTCTTTCATTGGTCTAGAAAATGGCTCAAAAAAAGATGCTTGGAGATTTCTGTGTTGTAAAATAAAATAGAAAGATAGTGTATTGATCTTTGTTTTCTAAGGAATACAAGAGGGCCCTACTTATAGGGAATTACGGTGCAATGAAAATACCAAAATACCCAGAACGACCAATTAACCGTCGTAACTCAAATATCGGGGCAGAATTGCCCTTTTTGGAATAGGTATTGGCCATGGTCTCCCAAATGTTTTGGGTAGTCGCCATATCCAAAAAACCTTCCCCAATCTCTGGGATCGTAGAGTGTATAAGCCAAGTTATGACAATCCATCTCCCATTTGTCGTAAGTGGCATCCTCGGTGCTTTGATTCAGTTGTTGATGTACCCTATCTTTCCTCTGCCCTTGAGAAACAATGTCACTGTTTTGATCATTGAAGAGGGAAGTAGTGATCTTCAAGTTCGGGTTATCAGGTTGAGCAACAATAATGCTCACTCTGAGGCGACTGCGAATTGATGGTGAATTTTTTAGAATCGTCCGACATCGTAAATCATCAATACCCGCAACAATCACTGAAGAAGGGAATAGGAACTGGTACCAATGGATTTGTAGCACTCAAATGAAAATCAGGGCACCATATAGGATGCTAAAGGATCAATCATGGACTCATGGCTGATCAACGGCCCATATAAGGACCCAACAACGACCGAAAGGATATGTGGTAATCAAAACTAGAGTAAAGGGCTGTATAGAGGCTGTCGGCTAAGTATAGGGGTTGTATAAGGGTTGTCGGTTAGGGTTTAGGCTAGCATGGGGCTTGTGACTGAGGTTAGGTTGATGTATAGGTTGCAGTTAGATTGGGTAGGGCTTGGTGAGGCTGCGGTTTGGCTAGGGAAACATGGGAAGGGCTGCGGCTAGTTGTTTCTGATGGTCTTGGAGGGGTGGTGCAAGTGGTGGTGGCTGTGGCTGGGCTAGGGCAGCATTGGTGGTGGGGGTGGGGGGTGGTTGCTGCGGCTGGATGGTGTTTGGGATTTGCGAGGTTGGTACAAGTAATGGTGGTGGTCAGCTAATCTAGGGGGACATGTAGGTCTGCTTTCTCTCTCGTAGAGAGGCTCTGATTCTGTGTCAAGATTTATGATTCAAGCTTAGGTTGAGACACTCTATCTCAACCCTACTTATATTAATCACTGAGAAAAGAGTAAGTACAATGATGCCCTTAGGCAATAAAAAAAGATCTCTAACAGCTCATAGCCACCTAATATGCATCTCCTATTAGACACCTAATAGACAACTAATTCCAGCATATTTCAACAACCTCGACCGACAACCACTGACGCACGAGGCTAAAGATGAAGACTCCGATTAAGTGACAATAGAGCTTGTCATGGTCTAAGAAGCACCGACACGATGTGACACGGATATGACACGACGCGAATACGTGGACACAATATTTCTAAAAAATGCAGGATACAAATACGTTGGGGATACGTTGATTTTTTTCCTATTTTTTAATTATATATTTTACCATGTCTAATCAAAGTTGGCATAAAGACACATAATCACAACAACATTATGACATTTTTCAATAATAACAAAGCCAATGAATAAAATTCAATAACATCCTTGTTGTAAAAGAAAGGAAAATGATATATTGAATTCAATTAAAAAATGATTACAAGAGGAGCCTAATATATAGGCTTAGCTAGAAGCTACACTTTTACAATCTAACCGATGTGGGACACTTTAACATTACACTATTTACAATATTATCCTCTAACACTCCCCCTCAAGCTGGAGCATACATATCATATGCACCAAGCTTGTCACATATATATTTAACCCGAGTCCCAACTAATGCTTTTGTGAACAAATCGGCTAACTGATCCGCGGATTTCACGTGAACGGTATTGATTACTTTCTCTAGAAGTTTTTCCCGAACAAAATGACAATCAACCTCAATGTGTTTTGTCCTCTCGTGGAATACTGGATTGGAAGCTATATGAACGGCAACTTGATTGTCACAAAGTAAATTCATAGGACAAGACTGAGTAAACCCAAGCTCTTCTAGTAGATGCTTCATCCACACTAATTCACACGTAGTATGTGCCATAGCCCTGTATTCAGACTCAACACTCGACCTAGAAACTACTGTTTGCTTCTTGCTCTTCCAGGACACAAGATTACCACCAACCAAAACACAGTATCCTGTAGTGGATCTCCTATCACCAGGAGATCCAGCCCAATCAGCATCACTGTAGCTCTCAATACGTATATGACCGCGATCCTGGTACAATAAACCACGGCCTGGAGCTCCTTTGAGATACCTCAAAATACGCATCACTGCCTCCCAATGTGTGGTACGAGGAGAACTCATGAACTGACTGATGACACTCACTGAAAAGGCAATGTCAGGTCTAGTAACAGTAAGATAATTAAGCTTACCAACCAGACGTCTATACTGCTCAGGATCCTCCAATAACTCCCCTTGATCTGAAAGTAACTTGGTGTTAGGATCCATAGGAGACTCCACAGGTTTGGATCCTAACATCCCTGATTCTGATAGGAGATCAAGAACATACTTCCTTTGAGATAAGCAAATCCCTTCACTTGACCTGGCAACCTCAATACCCAAAAAATATCTAAGCTGCCCGAGGTCCTTGGTTTGAAATTTGTTTTGCAGAAATAACTTCAACTCCAAAATACCCTTGCAGTCATCTCCGGTTATAACAATGTCATCAACATATACAAGCAAGAAGATTTTACCTGCTTTAGTATGTCGATAAAAGACTGAATGATCAACACCACATCTCTGGAGTCCAAATTCAGCAACTACATCACTGAACCTACCAAACCAGGCACGAGGAGACTGTTTCAGGCCATACAAAGATCTTCTTAATCTACATACCATATTCGACTCCCCCTGAGCAACAAACCCAGGTGGTTGCTCCATATATACCTCTTCCAACAAAGTGCCATTAAGGAAGGCATTCTTGACATCAAGCTGATGTAAGGGCCAGTGATATATGGCTGCAAGAGAAATGAGGAGACGAACAGAGGTGATCTTAGCCACAGGAGAGAACGTCTCGGAATAGTCAAGGCCATAAACCTGCGTATAGCCCTTGGCAACAAGGCGGGCTTTCAGGCGATCTATTGTGCCATCAGGGTGCACTTTAACAGTATAAACCCAACGGCATCCCACTACTGTCTTGCCCGAAGGAAGAGGAACTAAGTCCCAAGTACCAGTATCTCGTAAGGCAGACATCTCATCCTCCATTGCCTGTCTCCATCCGGAGTGGGTAAGAGCCTCTGCAACAGTGTTAGGAACAAACACAGAAGACAAAGAGGTAACAAACGAAGAAAAACTAGGAGACAGACGATTGTAAGAGACAAAGTTGGAAATAGGATGAGAAGTACAAGAGCGCTTACCCTTACGGAGAGCAATGGGAAGGTCAAATTCTGATGGAGGTGGATCTGAAGACGCAGAGGCGGTTGACGGAGTAGCAGAATCCAGAACGGTCCGAGGGCGGCGAGTGTATGTCTGCAAGTGTGGGCGATCCAGGCGGGAGGAAACCTCTGGGGTGGGAAGGACAGGGGATGTGGGAGGTATTGCAAGAGGTAAGGGAAGCATAAAATCAGGATCGCTCATAGAGTGGGACTCTGAATAGTATGGAGTGGACTCAAAAAAGGTAACATCTGCTGACACAAAGAAACGACGCAGGGTAGGGCTATAACAACGATAGCCTTTCTGAACACGAGAGTACCCTAAGAAAACACACTTAATAGCACGTGGGTCTAACTTGTCAGTACCCGGGGTAAGCTGATGGACAAAACAAACACATCCGAAAACACGTGGACTAACTGGAAACAAAGACTCAGTAGGAAATAATGTAGCATGAGGAGTGCATCCATCTAGAACAGAGGAAGGCATACGATTAATTAAATGACAAGCAGTAAGAACTGCATCCCCCCAGTAACATTTTGGAACCCTCATTTCAAACAACAAGGTGCGGGTGACTTCTAACAAGTGACGATTTTTCCTTTCTGCAACACCATTTTGCTGAGGTGTGTGCACACACGATGATTGGTGGAGCATCACACATTTGCTCATGTAGGTGGTGAATGGATGAGAGAAATATTCCTGTGCATTATCACTACGAAGAATTTGAATAGGAACATTAAATTGAGTTTTAACTTCATTACAAAATGCACAAAATATTGAAAATAACTCGGAACGATTTTTCATTAAATAAATCCACGTTATTCTGGAGAAATCATCAACAAAGCTAACAAAGTACCGATACCCCTTAATAGAGGTTATACGATGTGGACCCCAAACATCTGAATGTACTAATTGAAATGGACAAGACACTCTTTTATTAACTCGAGGAGCAAATTGGACACGGTGATGCTTCCCCAACTGACACGACTCACACTCTAAAATAGACAAATGACTCAAACTAGGTACTAGCAGCTTCAAGTTGGCCAAAGAAGGATGTCCAAGGCGGCAATGAATCTGGTGAGGAGATACTGTAGCAGAACAAGCAGTGGGAGAAGTGGGCGGTGGAGATGAACCATCAAAATAGTAGAGACCATCGGATTCATGCCCTACGCCAATCGTCTTCCGAGTCGTCAAATCCTGAATAAGAACAGAATCAGGAGAAAAGGAGACACAAGCATTAAGATTCTTTGTCAATTTGCTAACAGAAATTAAATTAAAAGGAGACCGAGGTATGTAAAGAACAGAAGATAAAGACAAGGATGAAGACAATGAGACAGTCCCTATTCCTTCAACAGGAATAGAGGAGCCATCGGCTAATGTAACCGGGGGCAATGAGGATGATTTTTCAAGAGAAGAAAATTGGGTCGATATACCTGTGAGGTGATCAGTGGCTCCAGAATCAATTACCCAAGGAGCAGAACGAGAGGTGAGACAAGCAGTGGAGGTACCTTTCTGAACAAGAGAGGTACTAGGAGAAGATGCCTGCTGAGATGCCTGGAACTGTAAGAACTGAGTATACTCGTCCCGAGAAACTGAAAACTGATCAGCCACAACTGGAGAGGAAGAATGAGCATCACCAGGAGTAGTAGTAGCAGCATGGGCAAACCGAGCAGGACGGCCAATAAGTTCCCAGCAAGTCTCCTGAGTATGACCATCCTTGTTGCAATTATCACAATGACGCATGGGGCCGCGACCACGACCTCCTCGTCCACCACGATAACCCCCTCCACGACGAGGAGCACCACCACCACCCCGACCGATAGGATGTTGTGAAGCCTGAGTAACAAGGGCTGAATGATCGGTAACGGGAGGAACAGGAATAATCGGATCCCGAGAAGTACTCCTCAAAACACGCTGATATGTCTCAGCAAGAGAAGGAAGAGTGGCACCACCAAGAATTTGAGATCGAACTGGCTCAAAATCACTCTTGATACCTGCGAGAAATTTCATCACGGCCATTTGTTCACGCTGTTTCTGCTGTTCCTTCGCATCAGTAGTGATAGGAAGGACGCTATTCAACTCTTCAACCAACCGTTTAAACGAAGCAAAGTAATCAGTTACAGATAGATCACTCTGTTGCAACTGAAAATACTGAAAAGAGAGATCGTACATCCGAGTCAAATCACTGGAGTACAAGAGATGAGCATACTCCCAAATCTCCTTACATGTGCCCAAATGACCACACATGTCCGCAACCTGCGGTTCCATAGAATTCCAAATAAGTGCAACAATTTGAGCATCCATTTGTCTCCAATGCTTAATCGCCTTCTCATCGGTGGTAGGAGCAGACTCGGTAAGGTGATCATCAAAACCCAAGCCAGTGAGGGCAATATTGATAGCCCGGGACCATTGAAGGAAATTTGACCCGTTCAACTTTCGTGTAGTTAGTTGGGGAAGGACTTTGGATTCCATAGATAAGGGCTAAAGATAACTTTGGATTCGAAAAAAAATATAAAATAAAATAAATTTTTTTTTTTTTGGGGCGATGAATAGTGATTTTGATGAACAGTAACTGCGATGAACAGTAACTTTCTGATAACAGTACCCGCGATGAATAGTAACTGCGATGAACAGTAAATTTCGGATGAACAGTAGCTTCGGATGAACAGTAACTTTCTGATGAACAGTGCCCGCGATGAATAGTAACTGCGATGGACAGTACTTTCGGATGAACAGTAACTTTCGGATGAACAGTGATTCCGATGAACAGTACTTGAGGGGGTAACGGCTAGGGTTTGAGGGGCTGCTAGTCTTCTCGGATCTTGGACAGAGATCCGGCAATTGATAGAACACGAGAAACACTCTCGATCAACTATGATCGGCAATAACAAAAGGAGCGGACCCTAAGATCGGGTTGCTCTGATACCATGTAAAAGAAAGGAAAATGATATATTGAATTCAATTAAAAAATGATTACAAGAGGAGCCTAATATATAGGCTTAGCTAGAAGCTACACTTTTACAATCTAACCGATGTGGGACACTTTAACATTACACTATTTACAATATTATCCTCTAACATTTGTAAATCAACATTCATCAACCAAGTTTCAAAGCCCATCGGCTAACTACTAAATAATTTACGTACTTGTCAATACTGAAAAGATAAAAGCTGGTGATGGGAATATCTCTCTGTATATTCAACATAACAAAAAACAAAGAGTATAAGCCTTTATATAGGCTAAAACCAACCTATGTTACTCTCTATCTAACCGATGTGGGACAACCCACACATGTAATTTTTTACTTTATAATCCAATACATATTTACTCTCTAACACTCCTCCTCAAGCTGGAGCATACATATCATATGCACTCAACTTGTCACAAATGTTTTTCACTCGAGTCCCACCTAACGCCTTAGTAAATAAATCTGCCAATTGGTCTGCGGATTTTACATGAACCGTACTAATCACTTTCTCTAGAAATTTTTCTCTCTAGAAATTTTTCACGAACAAAGTGACAGTCAACTTTCATGTGCTTCGTCCTCTCATGGAACACATGGTTAGAAGCAATATGGACTGTTGCTTGATTGTCACAAAACAAGTTGTTTCCATGCCTTAACAACCTTTTCATCAGCGGTAGGAGGGGATTCAGTAAGATGAGCATCGTGGCCTAAGCCAGTGAGAGACATGGTAATCGCATTGGACCATCATTCAACTTACGATTGGTGATTTGGGTGAGAGATTTGGACTCCATGATGAGCAATGAACCAAAAAGAAAGCCAAGGGATACCAGATTGGAACCAAAGAGGGCTGCAAAGTGCAATCCAAACCAAATAAGGGCAGATTGGGACCAAAAATAAGCAGATTTGAACTTGCCGGAGCTACAGAGTCGCCCTTCCGGAGCTACAGAATCGCCGGAAGGGGTCGCTGGACCCGGAAGGGGTCGCCGGACCTGGAGGGAGCTCGGGAAGTGATCGCCGGAGGGAGGCGAGGTCACCGGAGGGAGGCAAGGGTGCCGGAAGGTCTGGGGGTTGCCGGAAAAAGGTCTGTGTATGGATCTGGTGAGATCTGGGTTTGCCGGAGGTAAGGGGATGGTCGGGGAGGGTCATCGGAGGAGCAGGAGGGGCCAGCAAGGGTCGCCGGTAGAAGTCGCGGGAGGGAGCTGGTGGCCAAGTGGCTGCGCTGCTGCGTGGAGGCTAGGTTTCTGTTTTTTGTTTTAGGTTTTCTTTTCCTCCTTTATTATTATTAGTATTAAATTTTTTTTTTTGCTGATGGAGGAAAAAAAAAGAAAAAAGAAAAGAAAATTAGAAGAAAAGAAACAAAAAGGATCGAACTTCTTTGATTCACAAAGAAGGCGGGGAAAGAAGCAATCCCAGGACGGGAGGCTCTGATACCATGAAAAGATAAAAACTTGTGATGGGAATATCTCTCTGTATATTCAACATAACAAAAAACAAAGATTACAAGCCTTTATATAGGCTAAGACCAACCTATGTTACTCCCTATCTAACCGATGTGGGACAACCCACACATATAATTTTTTACTTTATAATTCAATACATGTTTACTCTCTAACAAATACTATGAAGAAGGGTGCACAAGTAGCCTCAAAGATAGGGTTTGAAGCAAAGGTACATATGCACCATAGGTTACCCACCAATGGTGAATGGAATCAACATCAGTAAATTCTTCCGACCTACTTGAGTATCCGACACGTGTCCAAAGAGTGTCAGTTCAAGAAAAACTAATAAAAATTAGGACATGATATTTTGACTATCGGACACGTGTCGAAAGAGTGTCGGTGTCGGATACGCTTCCGATACTAATACGAGGGGCAAAAAAGAGTGTCGGTGCTTCATACGTCTCGGTCGAGCTCTGTCCCTGGGATGAATGCGACAATCGAGAGAAGGCATTATCAGTGGTAGGCAGAGGCTTACTTGCACTTTAACGGAAGTATGAGTCTAACTAAGCTAGAGAGTAAAGAAGCAATCATAAAGTCTTCCCAATGATGTTTTTGGCTTTTTGCTACTCTAAATCAGTGGACGTCGGGCTTAAGAAAAGCAATTGATCCTATAAATTCTCAAGGGTCATCAAACTGGGAAGACCAAATCGAACTCATTTGCTGGGAATCAGAGCGCCAAACTTGTAGTACGAAGTCTCAAAACACAGATCGCAGAAAAAAAGGGGGTCCAAAATTCTCAAAATCTTCAAAAACTGAAGAGTGTATTCAAATGGTTTCAAAATTTTTTGGGGACGTCACCATTAGAATTAGGAGATGGAAGCCAGTGGACCAATGTGTTCTCGTCCGGTATATGCTGCGTCCTTGATGGAAACTCTAACAAGGTATGCCCACATTTACAAAATTACGAAGATACCCTTAAGCTAATAACTGCAAATAAAACTCTAACTAGGTATACCCACCTTTCCTTCAATAAGTATTTTTTGAGAGATTAGAAGTTTTTGTTTGAAGGTGAATTGGTTATGGGATCGAGTGATCGAGGGGTGGGGAAGGATTTTTTTTGTTTATTTATTTCTTTGAAAGATATTAATAACTCTAATGGGTTGGTGTCTGGTGGGATGCTTTTTTGTAAACATTTTTGTGGTCATTTCCCAATAAAACTTTTGGGTATGCAAGATTAAAAGCTTTTCCATGTCGGCCGTGTTTTTGTAGCTGTAGTTGCAGATTTAATTAAATTGTGGACAGGTCTTCATATTGGTTGTGATGCTTATGTTTTCCCAACATTCTTCCACAGTTCCACTTGCTAGATTTTTGTAGCCAACTTAGATTGTTCCAAGAGAATTGTTTTCATTTTGGATTGGTTAACAGGTTCACTACCTTTCTTGATGCGGGGACTAAATTCGGAATGTCCAAATGTAAAGCCTCAGAGACCCACAACAGATGATCTAATCCAAGTTTTAGAA
The DNA here is from genome assembly GCA_033977485.1 of Hydrangea macrophylla. Lineage (NCBI taxonomy): Eukaryota > Viridiplantae > Streptophyta > Magnoliopsida > Cornales > Hydrangeaceae > Hydrangea > Hydrangea macrophylla. Next base: position 110,531,230 of record CM066990.1, on the reverse strand, counting down.
GATGTTCGCCTTGGTTATATATTCTCTCGTTTCAAGAGTCTGGATTCCACGTATGAGTGGTCTAGTCTTCTTTCCCTTGGTGAGCAACAACGCCTTGCATTTGCACGTCTATTGCTTTCAAAACCAAATTTGGTTCTACTGGATGAAGCAACAAGTGCCTTAGATGAAGCCAATGAGGTATTCCTGGATGCTTATGTATCTCATTCTTTGACCTGATTACACTATGCATGTGTTTTGCACCTATGCAATGGAACTGAGAACTGATTAAAACATTTTATTGTCCCTCCAGTTCAGTATAGACACCTCATTTTCTTTGTATAACTAATTTATGAGTTTGCGTAGACATGAAATTAATGATAATTTTTGGGGCAGTGCGGCTCTTATTCCTATGTCTTTAAGATGGGCCCTGTTACACCTACCCAGTGATTGCGTAAGAATGTACAACTCATACCTCGCAGCATCTTTCACAAAAAGGATGAAAAATTTACTAGCTATACTTAGTTATCTTGTCACATGGTTATATACAGCTCTATTGATCAGATTGGATTCCTATAAAGATGTACTAGCTAAAATGACTCAGATGACAAACAACATAATGAAGGTGTCACACCCCAATTTTTGGAAAGCCAAATAATCTGCCTAGAACTAAATCTAGACTACTCTTCGACTGCCCAACTATCGGAGTGAACACCATGAAGCCCATCCTATTAAAACTTTTTAATGAAAATAGATCCGTTCTTAAAAACCTGATTAAAACATTTGTAATGAAATCTCCATTTCTTTTTAAAATAAAACCACCACATTTCCATTTAAAAAAAAAACTCACACGGTTCCGAAAATTTTCAAATCCATTTGATTAAAGCTAAATCAAATAAATCACTTAAATTGAAAAGCGGAAGCTCAATAAATATTTCTAAATTCTCATTAATAATAAAAATCTTTTTATTTATAATTGAAGCTTTGAAAGAATAACCTCTATTACAACCTCTGGTCAGAGCTACTAAACGTCCCAATACCAATTACAATAATGGCCCACAATGCCAAATAAATGAAATAGCAAATGAACAGTAAAGATCTTCAAGCCTTCAAGCAAATTCATGCAATCCAATAGTCATACCAGTCTATTCCTTAATCTGCAAAACGGCTACGTTTCCCGAGAAACGCCCCCGCATGATAAACATCACATGGGTCGGTATTGTATAACAACATTGGTATGAGTCAACACGCCCTAATCTCAGGGATCACTCGTGGTCCCCTCGACTCCAACCTAACAATGATCAATTAACATAATAATACTCAATAAATTTCCCTGAGGTTGGGAATCCGCTGGGTTCCCTCCCTTTCTTGACCACATACACATAGAGAGCTGTAGGCAGACTGTAGTTCCACACGTGAGTGAGGACAAGTGGTTGTTTTCTCGAGTCACGGCGGCAGTTTGTTCCACCCACAAAGTAAAAAAGAAACACTTACTCTTAAATAACATGGCGAGCCAAAGCCTGCATACAATGGTTAGTGGGCCCACCATCCAGCACCTCGAGAGTTAGCATAAATCCTTAGTATCATAATAAGCAATTCTCCATTTCCAAATCATTTTATCAATTTCCTTCGCATTGTACCACGGTAACCATTTCGAGTTCTCAATTTCATGTTTCGCAACAGGTTATCCATTTGCATTTAACGCTCTACAATCATTGTCATTTTTTTCTTGCCCTAGGTTCACCACTAAGGTCACCCTACTCATGGTTGACTTACTTTTTATGAACGATTCATTATTCAATTTCCTAGTTTCACCACTTGGCCACCCTCCATGGTATAACCCACACATATATCCCATGTGTGCCCGAACATACTACCAACATCCACTCCGGTGCCAGTTTGGTTGGGGTATCAACCAAATCAGGTATACACAACGGAAGGTCGGTCAATATGCCTATACGTCTATAAATTAAGCCTTGCATAAGGCTTAGGCCAGCTTGATCACGAAGCCACTGACAAATGGGTACACTCAGCAAGTCGAGCTACCAAAAAAAATAACACAACGGGGAGCGGTGAACACTAAGGAACCATTTTTTTTTCCAGTTACTTACCATCTACGTTAATTCACACAAGTACCATTCATGAGGGATTAATCACGTCATTAACCACTTCGGGAATTTATCATTTATTCCATGGATTATCATTATCCGATTATTCACGTCTCTAACGTAGTATTTCCATAATCATCATTTAATACCGCACATAACATAAGTTATAGCATTTAAAATCGGCACTCGACAGTACTATTTAAAACTGTCCCAAACAAACCTTATATTAAACAACCCCAAACCTAACCTGGGTTGAAATTGTTCCTCATAATAATTCCACACAAAGAAACATCTCTAACAATTTTCATAAACATAATTCAAAATTCGGAGTTGACATTTACTGCTACTGTAATATGAATTTTCTGCCCAAACGGTGCAGAATTGGGAAAAACACCATTAGACGAAACACGTGCAGAATCGTGTTTTACATAGACTTATGTGGACGGTTTTACCAAAAACAAAATGTATGAATTAATACGAATTATTTTCTAAAACAGATCTGAGAATTTTCTTCAATTTTACCCAAATCCGAATTTGTTTTAGTATATATTTTTTTTCAATTTTCCAAATAACTCATATTCAACCTTTGATATATATATATATGTATATATCACTATAGATCCGTATCTATACAATGTTCTAAAAATCGCTAGGCGCTAGTCGGGCGGCGGAGGGGGGCTATCGCCTAGCGCCTAGGCCTAGGCGGATTTTTTTTATAAATAAAATCAATTATATATGTGGAAATCTGGTCTTAATTAGGAGTTAAAGCTGATTTACAGCTGTAAATTAGCTGTGAGATTTGCTTGTTATTTGCTTTATTTCTTTCCTGTTTTAATAGGATTTTTATTCTCTGGTTTTATGAGAGTTATTCTCTCCTAAAAATCAGGGATTAATTTCTGATTCTAAGACTGATTGCCTCTCCCATTGTATTATAAATTCATGTGCTACAGTCTGCTTGAATAAGAAAAAAGGGATGAGTTTCTCTCCACCTAAATTCTTCATGGTATCAGAGCTCCAGGTTCTGAACCTGGTCTGCTTCTCTGCCTAAGGCAACAACCTTTGCTAGTGCAAACTCTTCTTCTAAAACAACCAATTTTTTAGCAGCACTTCTCCAATTTTTTTCCATGTATAAGTCTGTTCTCATGACAAGGAACGACATAGCCACATCTGGAACAAATGAGTCCAGTCCCACTGAAGTCACCTCTTCTCGAGAAACTCCTATTCCAAACAGCAATGGAGGATCGGATAATTCTGCTCTTCTCATTACAGGGCACAAGCTGAATGGGTAGAACTATCTTCAATGGTCTCACTCAGTCATGATGTTCATATGCGGTGAAGGGAAGGATGATTATCTCACCGGTGCAGTACCTCAACTAGCGAAAGAAGATCCAAAATTTAAAGGATGGAAGGCTGAGAATAGCATGGTTATGTCCTGGTTAATTAATTCGATGAACAACAACATAGGGGAGAATTTTATGCTCTATGAAACGTCGCAAGAAATCTGGGAAGCTGCAAGGGAGACTTTTTCTGATACAGAAAACACAACAGAGTCATTTGAGATAGAAGGGACCCTCCATGATTTATGTCAAGGTGATATCCCTGTCACTCAATATTTCAGTCTCCTAACTCGGTATTGGCAGCAGCTGGACATGTTTGAAACCACCAAATGGGACTGCCCAACGGATGCCATCAAATACAAGAAGATCGTTGAGACGAAACGGATCTACAAATTTTTGTTGGGACTGAATAAAAATCTGGATGAAGTTCGAGGCAGAATATTGGGAACCAAACCTTTACCCAATATCTGAGAAGTTGTCTCAGAAGTGCGCCGAGAAGAGAGTAGGAAGAAAGTCATGATGGGGTCACAAACCAGCCAACCTGTCACCGAAAGTTCAGCCCTAGTAACTCGAGGATCACCCTCTCCGTCTAATGACAACATGCTAAGGAAAGGGAGACCTTCATGTGATCACTGCCGAAAACCTGGTCACACTAAGGACACGTGTTGGAAAATCCTTGGAAAACCAACTGACTGGAAGCCATCTCGTCCCCAAACTGATTGAGAAAGTCGCGGACATCATGTCACCGTAGAAGACAACCCAGTACCATTTGATTCCAAACCATTAAGCAGAGAGCAAATGGAGGTGTTACAAAAATTGTTCAACCAGTCCCAACAAGTCTCAAATTCCTCCAATAATATCATTGGATCCGGATCCTTAGCTCAAACAGGTAATTTTCTTACTGCTCTGAAAGTAACAAAAGAAAATTTCAGTCCCTGGATTGTTGACTCAGGAGCTTCTGATCACATGAGTGGTGATGCCACAATTTTCCAAAATTATACACTTGTTCTGAGAATTTAACTATTCGTATAGCTGATGGTTCTCTATCAAGGGTGGCTGGTACGGGTTCTGTTTTCATCTCTAAAGACCTAACCCTTGAGTCTGTCCTTTTGGTTCCAAATTTGGACTGCAATTTGTTGTCTATTAGCAAAATCACTCAAGGAAAGAAATGTGTTACCAAAATTTTCCCCAATCATTGTGTTTTTCAGGATTTGGATTCAGAGAAGACGATTGGCAATGCTGAGATGTGTTCGGGACTCTATATCCTCAAAGTTACTGATTATCCTGAAAGACAACCTCAATCAACAGTTTGTGGAAACAGATCCCTATCTGTTTTTCATGCTAATAAAGATAGTGATGTTATGTTGTGGCACTATCGTCTAGGTCATCCTAGTTTCTTGTATCTCAAAAAACTCTTTCCATCATTATTCAATAAAAATCTTGATGTTTTCAGTGTGAAATTTGTCAATTATCCAAGCATGTTCGTAATTCCTACCCTAGTCAACCATACAAATCATCTCACCCTTTCTCCATGATATATAGTGATGTTTGGGGACCATTCAAAATAAAGAACATAACAGGAACTAGATGGTTTGTGTCTTTTGTTGATGATCATACTAGAATTTCGTGGATATTCCTGATGAAAGAAAAATCAGAAGTGGGTCAAATTTTCAAAAATTTTAATAACATGATCCAGACTCAATTCCATGCAAAAATACAAGTGTTGAAAACTGACAATGCTAAAGATTATTTCAATTCTCTCCTAGGGGAATTCTTATTAAGAGAGGGTATAGTTCATCAAAGTTCTTGCATTGATACCCCTCAACCAAATGGGATAGCTGAGAGGAAGAATAGACACTTGTTAGAAGTTGCACGAGCCCTTCTGTTTTCCACCCATGTTTCGAAATTTTTTTGGGGTGAAGCTGTTCTTACTGCAGCCTATCTTATCAATAGAATGCCTTCGCGCATCTTGAATTTTCAAACACTGTGTCAAGTCTTTCTCAAATCACACCCTAGGACTCGACTCATCTCCTCCATATCACCCAAAGTGTTTGGTTGTTCAGCCTTTGTTCACATTCCTCAATAGCACCGAAGTAAGCTTGATCAAAGGGCTACTAAGTATATTTTCCTGGGATACTCTCCAAACCAAAAGGGCTATAAGTGTTACTCTCCTGTCACAAAAAAATTCTACAATTCCATGGATGTGACCTTCTTTGAAAATCAGCCCTACTACTCCAAAACCGATATTCAGGGGGAGAATAAAATCTAGGAATACCAGTTTTGGGAAACAGAAATCATGACCGACTGCAAACATTTGAGTCCCTCAAGTCAAATCCTATCTCTCTTGCTCCAAGTCTCCCTCTCTCAACCTCTCTTGCTCCAAGTTTTCCTCTCTCAACCGAACCACCACTGAACCCTTAGACACCGAGTCGAATACTCCTCCTCACCCAATTCAATCTCAGACTGTCAATAACAACGAGTTCATTGTCTATTCACGTAAAAAGCAACGAACACATCCCGGGCTAGTTCATGATGCTAAACCGAATTCAAGTCCAAAAGAGACGGCTGAACCGAATCCAAGGGAGACGGCCTCAGGTAACAATATGTCCAATCTTATTGAGTCAGAACTTGATTTACCAATTGCTAAAAGGAAAGGAGTGAGATCCTGCACAAATCATCCGATTCATAATTTCATCTCCTATAAGAGTTTGTCACCAGGTTATCGGGCATTTGCTACTAGTCTCACAGATATTCGGATTCCCAACAACATCCAGGAAGCCTTACAAGTACCTGAATGGAAGACAACTATTGAGGAAGAGACCCGAGCGTTAGAAAAGAATGGGACATGGGAGCTCACTGAACTTCAAAAAAGAAAGAGTCCGGTCGGGTGTAAGTGGATTTTCACAGTAAAGTACAAAGCAAATGGTAGTGTTAACAGGTTCAAAGCACGACTAGTTGCTAAAGGATTTACTCAATCCTACGGAATTGACTACCAAGAAACTGTTGCCCCAGTTGCCAAATTAAATACAATTCGTGTTCTGTTGTCATTAGCCGTTAACCGAGATTGGTCCCTCCATCAACTGGACGTCAAGAATGCTTTTCTCAATGGTGACTTAGAAGAAGAAGTGTACATGGAAATTCCATCTGGTCTTGAAACTAAAGCAAACATTAACAAAGTCTGCAGACTCAGAAAATCCTTATAAGGCCTCAAACAGTCCCCACGAGCTTGGTTTGATCGTTTTACCAAGGCTGTAAAGAGGTTTGGTTTCTCTCAATGCCAGTCTGACCACACTTTGTTTGTAAAACACCCACTTGAAGGAAAAACTACCATCATCATAGTGTATGTAGATGACATAATCCTGACAGGAGACCATGAGGAGGAAATAAACAACCTCAAAAGCTTCCTTACCCGTGAGTTCGAAATCAAAGACCTGGGGAATCTCAAATACTTTCTTGGGTTAGAAATTGCTAGATCAAAAATGGGTATTGCAGTCTCCCAATGAAAATATGTTCTAGACTTATTAAAGGAAACTGGGATGCTTGGTTTTAAACCTGCAGACACACCTATGGACTACACTGCAAAACTGGGAACTGTGGAAGGAAGTGCTCCGGTGGATAAAGGGTGATATCAAAGACTTGTGGGGAAACTTATCTACCTCTTCCACACAAGACCAAACATTGGTTTCTCAGTCATCATTGTTAGCGAATTCATGAACAATCCGACTGAGGAGCATATGGAAGCCGTCTATCGCATCCTAAGATATCTCAAAATGACTCCTGGAAATGGACTCTACTTCTAAAGAACACAGAAGAAAAATATTGAGATTTTTTCAGATGCAGACTGGGCCGACTCTATTACTGATAGAAGGTTAACCTCAGCATATTGCACGTATGTTTGGGGGAATTTAGTTAGTTGGCGAAGCAAGAAACAGTCCGTTGTGGCTCAGAGCAGTGTAGAAGCAGAATTTAGAGCTATGCACATGGAATCTGTGAAGGAATATGGTTAAAGAGACTTCTAAATGAGCTAAAAATTCCTATAGAAGATTCCATGAAGATGTTTTGCGACAACCAAGCTGCCATTAGTATTGCTAAGAACCCGGTTCATCATGATCGGACAAAGCATGTGGAAATAGACCGTCATTTTATCAAGGAGAAGATAGAGGAAGGGACAATCTCATTGGTGTATACACCAACAGCTCTCCAAACAGCAGACATCCTCACTAAGGCACTTTCAAGAACCAGCTTTGAAGATTTGAGATCCAAGCTGGGTATGATCAACATTTACAACCCAGCTTGAGGGGGAGTGTGGAAATCTGGTGTTAATTAGGAGTTAAAGCTGATTAACAGCTGTAAATCAACAATGAGATTTGCGTGTTATTTGCTTTATTTCTTTCCTGGTTTAATGGGATTTTTATTCTCTGGTTTTATGAGAGTTATTCTCTCCTAAAAATCAGGGATTAATTTCTATTTCTAAGGCTGATTGCCTCTCCCATTGTATTATAAATTCATGTGCTACAGTCTGCTTGAATAAGAAAAAAGAGATGAGTTTCTCTCCACCTAAATTCTTCAATATAATAGATATATGTATATACGAGTTATGTGGTGTTAATTAAAAATAATTATAGATTTGTGGTTCAAATAATAGAGATATATATATATATATAAAGGTTATGTGGTGTTTTTTGGAAATAAGTAAAGTTATTAGAAGGTTTTAATATTTAAAAAACTACTAGGGACCTCTCCATAATTAACTTAAACCTTAAGTGTATATATATACTAATGTTAGGGATTTTTTTCCAAAGAGTCAGACCCAAATAAGACTCTCTAGCATTCTCACCCTAGAAAAATAAATGAGAGCTTTTGGGTTTGCTCTTGATATTGTGTTTGTGATGAAAGTGTAAGGAAGATTTCTTTTTAAGCCTTGAAGTAAGTAATATAGGCCTGACCATAAATCATATAATTAGAGTGTAATACAGAGCCGTTTGAAATTTTCCAGGATGGGCACATTTGATTCGACATCAGTTTGCATGATCCAAACCCACAAACAAACATAAGCAGAGAGGCATAAATGTGCACAGAGGAAGAAAAAAATAAAATAAAAACCAAGCCTTTGTCGAAATACATCGTTATCATACCACACCGCCATTAAAAAAATTATTAAAAATAAAAAGAAAGGCTGAAGAAGGAGAGTTATGGTGATTGAAACAGAGGAAGATTTGAAGAAAAAAAAAACGGAGGAAAATATAATGATAAAAGGGGATCATGATTTAGATCAGGAAAAGAAGAGAGGAATGAGAGAGAGAGAGAGAGAGAGAGAGAGAGAGAGAGAGAGAGGAATGAATACCTAGATGAGAAGGGGAGAGGAAGGAAGAGGCCGCTTTCTCTTTCAGCTGTCAAGGTGTAAGGTGATCGGCCGTCGACGGCTGGTGTGTGGTGGAGCCGTGACTGTGAGTTGTGACCGACCGTGAATGGTGTGAGGTGTTGATGGCGAGTGGCGAGGTTGGTGTGTGTGTGGTCGGCGGCTGGTGAGATCGGTCATTGGAGTTCGGCGAGGCTCTGAGTGTAAGGCTGGAGGTCAGCGACTCAGCGGCGCCGCTTCAGTGAAGACGCAAGTCACCATCGCTAATGAAAGAGGGAAAATGAATTTTTTTATTCAAACCCTAATGTTCAACATATATATATATACGTATATATCTAATTCGGTTTTCGGTTCGGTTCGGTTTCCTTAAGTGGTACCGAAAACCGAACTGATATATATTAAACAGTTCGGTTTCTGCCCGAATGCAATTTAGTTCGGTTCAGTTATCAACCGAATTGACTATTTTAGTTTAGTTCGGTTCGGTTAAAAGTTTCCAGTGGTCTCACTCACTATTTTTCTGATCAAGGCATGATACATCAAACATCATGCACCAATATTCCACAACAAAACGGAGTTGCTGAAAGAAAGAACCGTCACTTGTTGGAGTCTGCTAGGTCTATGTTATTCTCTATGGAGATCCCTGAGTCCTATTGGGGGGAGGCAATCTTGACTGCTGCCTACCTCATTAATCGTTTGCCTACTCGTGTCCTTGGTAAGAAAGCTCCTATAGAATTTCTTACCAATCCTTTTTCAATGTTTCCTATTCCTCCTAAAGTGTTTGGTTGTGTCTGCTTCGTTCACAATCACTCTCCTTACAGACGGAAATTGGACCCTCGTGCTATTAAACGTGTCTTTGTGGGCTATTCTCTGACACAAAAAGGGTACAAGTGTTATCATCCCCCCTCTCGTAAGTGGTTCGTATCTATGGATGTTGCTTTTGATGAAAATTTGTCTTACTTCCAGTCTTCCCAGCCCTCTCTTCAGGGGGAGAAACAATTAGATGAAGAAAAGTATGTAGAAATGGTGCCATTTATCATAGGAGGAGAGGAGGTAGAAAAAAAAAAAAGGAAAGGAGAGCGGAGGAGAGGAAAACAGTAGTGAAAACAAAAAAGGAGAGGAAAGTAGTAGTGAAGAAATAATAGAAATTGAAAGTGAAAAAAGGAGAGGAGAGGAGAGGAAAGTGCAGAGGGTATAAGGAGCTTTTGACCTATTCCAAAAATAAAAGTAGAAGGATTTTTGGGGCAACAAATTTTGAGGCAACAAATGAGAGGATCATTTCTACAATCGCACTACAAGTGACTTCTTCAAATGATGAAGGTCTAGGTATTTCTACTCCTCCTAGTCCCTCTACTCCTATTCCGGTTTCGTCTTCTGAAAATGAGTTGGACATTCCTATTGCCCTTTGCAAAGGCACTAGAGAATGCATCAAACACCCTCTTTCTAAATTTATTTCATACTCTCGGTTGTCTCCGTCTTATAATGGTTTTGTGTCCAAACTCGATTCTGTTTCTGTCCCTAACCATCTATGTTACATGGACTCTTCTAAATAGGTGAAGTACCCGTGTTGACACGACTCTTTGCGGACATGGGTATGTCACTTGGGTAGGATCCTTCTAGTGTAGTTTAGTATAATTTTCAGTCAAGAAAGGCGAAGTATCCATGTCGGGTATGGCATCCATACATGTGTCCTTCGGACACTTTGAAGAGTCCATGTAACATAGCTAACCATGTACAGGAAGCTCTCTCCGATCCAAAGTGGAAATTTGCCATGGTTGAAGAGATGAAAGCACTTCGCAAAAATGGTACTTAGGAATTAACAGAGTTACCCCGTGGGAAAAAGATAGTAGGGTGTGAGTGGGTATTCACTGTAAAGCACAAAGCAGATGGGTCAATAGAGAGATACAAAGCCAGGTTGGTGGCCAAGGGCTATACTCAACTACTCAAGACCTATGGAGTGGACTATCAGGAGACTTTTGCTCCTGTTGCAAAGATAAACTCCATCATAATCTTATTATCTCTTGCAACGAATTTGGATTGGCCTTTACATCAGTTTGATGTGAAGAATGCATTCCTGCATGGGGATTTAGAGGAAGAAGTTTATATGGACATACCTCCTGGGTTTGAGGATGATCAGACTAGAGGAAGAGTGTGTCGCCTCAGGAAGTCTTTATATGGTCTCAAACAATCTCCTAGAGCTTGGTTTAATAGGTTCTCTTAAGCTATGAACATGTATGGCTTTAGACAGAGCCAAGGTGATCATACTCTCTTCATTAATCATTCGTCTCAGGGAAAGGTAACGACTTTAATTGTCTATGTAGATGATATTGACCTTTGTCAAAGAGAGAAAATAGAGAGAATGAAGGCTTAACCTCTACAGGTTAGCCAACACATGTATATATATTATCAATGAAGAATTACAAAAATACCCTTATACTTTAACACTTCCCCACAAGCTTGGAGCATAGATATCTATCATGCCAAGCTTGTTACAAAGATCATTGAACGGTCCCTTATTCAGAGCCTTAGTGAAAATATCTTCTAACTGATCATTTGTCCTAACAAAACACGTAACAATTTGTTTTATCATGACCATATCTCTAATAAAATGACAATATACTTCAATGTGTTTGGTCCTCTCATGAAACACTGAATTACTGGCAATGTACATAGTAGCTTGATTATCACAATACATCTTCATTGGCTTATCACTTGAGAACCCCATCTCTTGCAGAATCGATTTCACCCACAATATCTCACACGCAGTATGAGCCATAGCTCTATACTCAGCTTCAACACTCGACCTTCCCACTACATTTTGCTTTTTACTCTTCCACTTAACAAGATTACCACCAACAAATACACAGAATCCTGACACTGAGCGTCTATCTAAATGATCTCCTACCTAACTAGCATCTGAGAACCACACTATCTCCAAGTTATTTGAAGGTTTCAACACCAAACCTTTTCCAGGAGCACCTTTCAAATATCTCAAAAATACGACACACTGCCTCCCAATGTGATAATTTGGGATTATGCATAAACTGACTAACAACTCCTACAGAGAAGGTGATATCAGGTCGAGTCACAGGTAAATAAATCAACTTACCCACAAGTCTTCTATATCGTCCAGCATCACTGAAGTCCTCCCCATCATCTTTACTAAACTTTATATTGGAGTCCATTGGAGTGTCAACAGGTTTTGAACCTATCAATCTTGTTTCATCTAGAAGATCAAGCACATACTTCCTCTGAGACAAACGAATTCCTTCCTTAGATCTAGCAACTTCAATGCCTAGGAAAATAACGCAGTAATCCCAAGTTTGTCATATGAAAATGATTACTCAAGTGAGTTTTCAACAATTGTATACCTTCATTATCATTGCCAGTTATCACTATATCATCTACGTAAACTGCTCAAATAATGGTGCCTGTCTCACAATGTCTCACAAACACCGAGTGATCTGAACTCGTCCTCTTTAACCCATATAAGCTAGCTACTTGACTAAACTTGTCAAACTAGGTCCTTGGAGACTGTTTAAGTCCGTAGATAGCCTTCTTCAACCGACACACCTTATGTGACTCCCCCTGAGCAGCATACCCAGGAGGTTGCTCCATGTAAACCTCTTCCTGAAGATCACCATGAAGAAAAGCATTCTTGATATCAAGTTGGTAAAGAGGCCAACTCTAATTAACAGCAACAGACAATAGCACTCGAACCGAACTAAGACGAGCAACAGGAGAGAAGGTGTCAAAATAATCAACGACGAAGGTTTGGGTATACCCTTTCGCAACTAACCGAGCGTTCAACCGTTCGACAGTACCATCAGGGTGATACTTAACCACATACACCCAACGACAACTCACAACTTGCTTCCCAGAAGGAAGATCAGTTAACTCCCAAGTACCATTGTTGGACAATGCTAACATCTCTTCGTCCATAGCACTCTTCCATCTCGGTGAAGTTAATGCTACCTTTACGAAGCGCAATAGGCAGATCAACATACCGGGGGACCTCACTCGAAGTTGATGATGTAGGAGGTGGAGTAGGAGTCTCATCGTGGTGGCTTTTCACGGCGACGGTACACCTGTAGTGGCAACGACCCAGAAGTAGGAGGAATAGGAAGAGGAACAGATGAAATCGGAGTAAGGACATCAATACCTAAAGAGGTTCCAGACGACGAAAAAAAAGATGTACATTCAAAAAAGGTAACATCAGCACTAACCACATAACGACGATTCTGAGGATTCCAACACCTATATCCTTTTTGAGTACGGGAATACCCCACAAAGACACTTTGTAGCACGTGGATCTAATTTATCCTGACCTGAAGTAAGAACATGAGCAAATGTAACACAACCAAACACCCGAGGAGGCAAAGCAAATAAGTTCTTATCAGGATATAAGATAGAATGAGGACTGCCACTGTGAAGAACAGAACTGGGCATACGATTTATAAGATAACAAGCAGTAAGAACAGCATCCCTCCAAAATTACTTAGGGACTTTCATTTGAATCATAAGAGTTCTAGCTACACTTATAGAAGATGTCTATTCTTACGTTCAGCAACTCCATTCTGTTGAGGAGTATAACCACAAGAAGATTGATGTATAATCCCATGAGAATCACAATATGATTGAAGTGGTCCTTTAACATATTCTAAAGCATTATCAGACTGTAAAGTACGAATTGCACAACCAAATTGAGTCATAATCTCACTATGAAATAATTGATAAACTGAAGAAATTTGAGAATGATCTTTCATTAAAAATATCCATGACATCCTTGAACAATCATCCACAAAAGAAACAAAATAAGAAAAACCTAATAGACTCTTATGTCTAGACGGACCCCAAATATCGGAATGAACCAATCAAAAGGAGTGGACCGACGATTATTTTGACGTAAATGAAAAGATACTCTATGGTGCTTGCCTAACTGTCAAGCCTTAAAAGACGGAAAAACCAGCTTCAAGGACTGCAACGATGGATGACCCAGACGACAATGCCATTGATGCGGTGAGACAGCTGCTTGTAAAGCCACCGGTTTATTAGTTGAGGGATGTTGTTCAAGGTAGTAAAGACCATTCCGCTCACGACCTTCACCAATCATCTTCTTCGAGCTGAGATCCTGAAAGACACAACAATCAGGATAAAAGGTTACAGAACAATTAAGTGATTTAGTAAGTTGACTGACTGGCAAGAGATTAAAAGGAAATGCAGGAATATAACTGACAGAAGACAAAGTAAGAGAAGAGGTCAGAGAGACAGAACCGTTCCCAACAATGGAACAAGACCGACCGTCAGCAAGAACAACTGAGGACTTAGTAGGTGAACGAGTTACTTTGAAAAATTATTGGACTTACCAGTCATATGGGCAGAAGTTCCTGAGTCGATAACCCACGGGGAAGGGGTAGAAGAAGAGAAACATGCAATGTTACGTGAATGAGCAAAGCCAACGGAATCAGATACGGATAGCTGTTGTTGTTGTTGGACTAAGGCATTATACTCCTCCCGAGATAGAGTGATAGACTCACTAGATGATGCAACGACCTTTGGAATAGGAGTATTAACTTCCTGGTGAGGCGCAGATGGATTATCAGAAGTGAGCAAAGCTAGATTAGACGGATTCTCCCAGGGCTTACCATGGAGATCATAACATCGATCAACTGTGTGATTGTCACCCCTACAATGGGTACAATAAAGAGAGCCAGTTCTCCCACGTCCTCTACCAAAACCACGACCACGACCATGACCAGGAGGACCTCCTCGTCCTCGATTACTATTAAAATTGGACTGGTAATTACCGAAACCACGACCTCGATTATTAGTATGAAAATTGCCGCGACCACGAAAGGCCCCCTGATTGCCTGAATATGTGACGAGTAGAATTATCCTTTGCAGAGGATTCAGAAACGGAGGAAGACTCAGTAGTCACACGAAGAATGCGAGAATACACATTACTCGATGAAGGTATGTTACCATCTCATGCTAAAATTTTTGACTTAACAGACTTAAGGTTTGGGTGTAACCCAGCAAGGAATTTAGAGACATAAAATTCCTCACGTTGTTTCTTCATAACCTCGACATCATTGGTAACCGAATGGTACTGTGTTAACTCATCCATTTAACCCCTGAATGTACTGTAATACTCACTGATCGATTTCTCATTCTGTTGAAGAAGGAATTAATTCAGATAAACTTCATAGACTCTAGAAACATTGTTGTCCATGGAAAACATCTCGTGGGCAGACTCCCAAATATCCTTGGCCGAAGACAAAAACATGACACTTGATGAAATAGACAGTTCCATACTATTCCACAACCAAGACATAACAGTATAATTTTTAGAAACCCAATCATCATACTCTTTAGCATCCTTCAAGGGAGGTCCAGACAAAATACATTTTAACTTCTTGCGAGCACCTATAGCAACTTTCATAGAGCCCACAAGTAGTTGGATCCATTCAATTTTGTCGTGGTAATTTGCGTACTTATAATATCATTGACATTCTTTGTGGAACCGGAATCTGTTGAGAGATGTTTAATTATCTCAGTTTATTATTTTTCTTTTTTGTGTTTTTCCCTTCTTTAGGGGTTCTCTTGTAATTATATTAATCCTGATTATGATTTAATAAAATGAGAAAGAGTCACGTGTGTGCTCTCAAAGCTTTTCTGAAAACTCAACATGGTATCAGAGCAACCCTAAGAGGGGATTCGATCCATCCACCAGCAACCACCACACTGCCGTAACCCACCAGCCATTCCCACAGCCTCGTCGCAACCCCAGGCCACTAACCCAGCCTCGCCGCCCCGCCAGACAGCTTCCCCAGCCTCGCCGCACCTTCTGGCCCATCACCCACCTTCGGCGCACACCACAGCAGTCTCTCCAACCTTGCCGCAACCCAACCTGGTCTAAATACCCATAATCATATCACCCTTTCTGTATTTTTACCCCAGCCGATACCCTGGAGTGATACAACTAACCCTACACTCCTTCCATCATTCTGTTTCTAATCCCTAGGGTGGATTCAACCATCATTGGGCAGTTTTGACCACGATCAGTTCTTCCTATTTTTTTTTCGGTCCATCTTTGGACCACATGATTCGTCCATAGATTGGACAATTGCACCAACTTGGTGCATGTGAATGCTAGGAGTGTCTTGACTTCATTGTTGTTGATTGTGCCTACTCTTCGCGATGACGAAGGACGATTTGACTCACAGGACTGCTGAAATTACAAGTTCTCCTGTAGGTAATGAAAGAATCATTACCGAGAACCCTGGGTCCAAAATCACCACGGTGCTTCTGAATGGTGAGAATTATTTATCTTGGTCCCAGTTAGCCACGTTTTGGCTCAAAAGCAGATCTAAATTTGGTTATGTTAATGGCACACTCAATGCTCTTAGCGCTGAAGATCCTATGTATGCTAAGTGGGAAGTAGATAATTTTTTGGTTATGAGTTGGCTTACCCATTCCATGGAGCCCGAGATTGCTGATGTGTTATTTGAGATGGAGACCGCCAAGGATATCTGGGATACACTTGCAGAGACATATTCTCGTAAAGGGAATGTGGCCCAAATCTACGAGTTACGGAGAGCCATTGAAGCAGAAGTACAAGGGGACCGCTCAACCTTGCAATATTTTACCGCATTGGGAACTCTTTGGAAACGCATTGATCATCTAACTACCCATCGACCGGTCTGCCCTATAGATGCTGCTAGCTTCAAGACTTACATTGAAAGTGAGAGGATATTTAAATTTTTAGCAGGCCTTAATTCCGAACTCGACCTGGTTCGGAGCAAGATTCTTGGCATGGAGCCACTTCCAACACTAAGGGAAGCTTTCGCTCATGTTCAGAATGAAGAGAGTCGCCGATCAGCCATGCTTCCCCAGTCCTCAGCTGGTAGGTTTGCCTTGATTTCCGCTAATTATCGTGGTGGTAAGCCTCCTTCTGTACCTCGTAATGATTACAATCCTGATGTAGGTGATGACAAGGATAAGCTATGGTGTGACTATTGTAATCGTCCTAGACATACTCGGGATAAGTGCTGGAGCCTCCACGGTCGTCCTCTGATGTCAGGTGGTCGAGGTGGTCGTGGGGGTCGTCGTGGTGGACGTGGTGGCCGGGGTAGTGGACCTCGTGCAAACTTATCCACTGGATTGGATTCGACTCATCAGGAGGGGGTATCTACTCCAATTACTTCGTCTGGACCTAGCTCCATCAGCAATACTGATATGGAGACTCTACAACGTATAATGGCTCAGTTGGATCCCCCCACTAGTGCCTCAACTTCTTTTGCTCATAAAAGTAATTGTGCTAATTTATCTAGTGCTTCATTTTTTACTTCTCAACAACCATGGATAGTTGACTTGGGAGCTTCCGATCATATGACTGGTCTTTCCAATGTTTTCTCTACTTATAACCCATGTTCAGGGAAAGAGAAGGTTCGAACCGCAGATGGTACACCTTCCTCTATTTCTGGTAAAGGTGTTGTTCATGTTTCTAGTGTACTTACCTTATCTTCAGTTCTTCATGTTCCAACCTTTTCGACTAACTTGATTTCTATTAGTCGAATTACCCGGGATCTAAATTGTTGTGTAACTTTCTTCCTATCTCATTGTGTCTTTCAGGATCTCTCCACGAAGAAGACAATTGGCAGTGGTAGAGAGGAGAACGGTCTTTACTTTCTGTTGCCTGAAGGAGATACAAATGGGAAGTTAACGGAAGTTGCTCACCACACACAGAGAGAGACTCTTCCCCGGGAAACATGGCTGTGGCACCAGAGATTAGGACATCCTTCTTTTTATTTACTTCGTTTTTTATTTCCCTCTCTAGTTTCGAACAAAAATGTTTTTGATATTTCTTGTGAAGCATGCCAACTTGGAAAACACCATCGTGCTACCTTTAACTCTAGTATTAATAAAAGTACGGTTCCATTTTCTATTATTCATACCGATGTTTGGGGTCCTTCTCCTATCTCTACTTTGAATGGTTATAGATAGTTTGTCACTTTTATTGATGATTGCACTCGCACCACATGGGTTTATTTGATGAAAGAAAAAAGTGCAGTCTTTTCTATCTTTAAGTCTTTTCACAAGATGGTTTGTACTCAATTTAATACTGTTCTGAAGGTTGTTAGATCCGATAAAGGAGGGGAATATATCTATGGGGGTCTTACGCATTACTTCTCTGAACATGGTATAATTCATCAAACATCATGTACTAATACTCCCCAACAAAATGGAGTAGCGGAGAGAAAGAATCGTCACTTATTAGAGTCCGCTAGGTCAATGATGTTCTCGATGCAGGTTCCCAAGTCTTATTGGGGTGAAGCAGTTCTAACTGCTGCGTATCTAATCAATTGCCTTCCCACCCGTGTACTTGGTAAGAAAGCTCCCATTGAACTTCTTACTAAGCCGTCTTCTCTCTTCCCTATTCCTCCGAAAGTCTTTGGTTGCGTGTGCTTTGTCCACAATTACTCTCCAACTCGTACCAAATTAGATCCCCGTGCCCTTAAATGTGTCTTTGTTGGGTATTTTTCAACACAAAAAGGTTACAAGTGTTACCATCCTCCCTCCCGTAAATGGTTTGTGTCTCTGGATGTCACCTTTGATGAACGTTCGTCCTTTTTCCTGGTTCCCAGCCATCTCTTCAGGGGGAGAGCGGGTCATGGGAAGAGACATCTGAACCACCAGTTCCATTTATAGTGGGAAGTGAGGAAGAGAGAGAGAAAGAAAAAGAGGGAGAAGGAGAGAAAGAAAGCGCAGAGGAAGGTGTAAGAGAGGAAGGAGGAGAAAAAGAAAGAGACATAAATGTAGAATGAAGTGGGAGAGATAAGACAAAGGAGCTATTGACTTATTCAAAAAATAAGGAGAGAAAAAAGTTTGGGGCAACAGAAGAAATGACCATCTCCCCAACACCACTACAATTGTCTTCTTCAATGGATGAAGATCCATGTATTTCTCCTTCTACTACTCCATCTACTACTACTCCCTGTTTATGTTTTTCCCTCTCCAGATGAGTTAGACATTCCTATTGCTCTTCGAAAGGGCACTAGAGAGTGTACTAGTAAACACCCCATCTCAAAATTTGTTTCCTACACCCATTTGTCTTCATCTTATAGGGCTTTTGTGTCCAAACTCGATTCTGTCTCTGTCCCTAATCATGTACAGGAAGCTATCGCTGATACAAAGTGGAAATTGGCTATGGTTGAAGAGATGAAAGCACTTAGAAAAAATGGCACATGGGAATTGGCAGAATTACCTCGTGGAAAAAAGACAGTTGGGTGCAAGTGGGTGTTCACAGTATAGCATAGAGCAGATGGAACAGTTGAAAGGTATAAAGCAAGACTGGTAGCCAAAGGCTACACTCAGTCCTATGGGGTTGACTATCAGGAGACATTTGCACCTGTAGCAAAGATGAACTCTATCAGAATATTGTTTCTAGCAGCCAACTTAGAGTGGCCTTTGCATCAGTTTGATGTGAAGAATGCATTCCTCCATGGAGACTTGGACGAGGAAGTCGACATGGATATTCCCCCTGGGTTCGAGGATGATCAAACGAGAGGGAAGGTGTGTCGCCTCAGGAAATCCTTATATGGTCTAAAGCAGTCTCCCAGAGCTTGGTTTGATAGGTTTTCTCAAGCCATTATCAGGTATGGCTTCAAACAGAGCCAAGGTGACCATACCCTTTTTATAAAGCACTCTTCACAAGGGAAAGTGACTGCTCTAATTGTCTACGTAGATGATATTGTTCTCACACGTAATGATTTTGAAGAGATGAAGTGTTTGAAATCATACCTAGCTAAGGAATTTGAAATATTTCTTGGGAATTGAGGTAGCAAGATCCAAGGAAGGCATATTCATTTCACAGAGACAGTATGTTCTAGACTTGCTTAAGGAGACAGGTATGCTTGGAAGCAAAGCAGTGGATACGCCAATGGATCCAAATCTAAAACTTGGAGATGATCACAATGGAGAACCGGTTGAAAGGGGGAGATACCAGAGGTTAGTAGGTAAATTAATTTATTTGGCACACACCAGACCAGATATTGCTTTTCCTGTTAGTGTGGTTAGCCAATTTATGCATGATCCGAAGCAAATTCATCTTGATGCGGTGTTTAGGATTATTAGATACCTAAAGTCGGCACCAAGTAAAGGCTTATGCTTCGCTAGACATGGTCACACTTTAGTTGAGGCATATTCTGATGCTGATTGGGCTGGGTCCATAACTGACAGAAGATCAACCACGGGTTACTGTACATTTGTGGGTGATAATTTGGTCACTTGGAGAAGCAAGAAACAGTCAGTGCTGGCTAGGTCTAGTGCTGAAGCAGAATTCAGAGCTATGGCACATGGTGTGTGTGAGTTATTGTGGCTCCAGATTATACTTTCAGATCTTGGTTTTATACAAAGTGATTCAATGAAGTTAAACTGTGACAACAAGGCTGCAATTGAAATTGCTCACAACCCAGTTCAACATGACCGCACGAAACATGTTGAAATAGATAGGCATTTTATTAAAGAGAAGTTGAATAGTGGATGCATTTGTACACCATTCGTGAGGTCTGGAGAACAATTAGCAGATGTCCTGACTAAAAGTCTCGCTGGTCGGTCATTTCACTACATTCTCAGCAAGCTAGGCATGAGAGATATCTTCGCACCAGCTTGAGGGGGAGTGTTGAGAGATGTTTAATTTTCTCAGTTTATTATTTTTCTTTTTTGTGTTTTTCCCTTCTTTAGGGGTTCTCTTGTAATTATATTAATCCTGATTATAATTTAATAAAATGAGAGAGAGTCACGTGTGTGCTCTCTAAGCTTTTCTGAAAACTCAACAGAATCAGCTGTAGTGATACCAACTGACGAATAGGAGTCTTAAACCAACACACAAACACACTCATAGAAGAACATTAACAAGATTTCATACTAGAAATTAACCAATGAGATCCATGAAGGAGCGAGACAGTACAAAGAGAAAATCACCAATCAAAACTGTACTTGAAAGTCAGATCAATGTGAATCGACACGTACAGGGCTTGATTAGGGTTGGGAAATAGAGAGAAAGCAGTCCAGAGATGTGGCGATGGGTTTGGGTGGTGCTGCGATGGCTAGGATGGTGTTGCGATGGCTAGGGTGGTGCTGGGTGGTGCGGCCCAGGTCTGGGTGGGGCTGGGTGGTTTTGCGATGGCTAGGGTGGTGCTGGGTGGTTCGGCGATGGCTAGGGCGGGGCTCGGTGGTCCGCGATAGGTCAGGAAGGGCTGGGATAGGCTGCGGTTGGGGTTTGTTTTAGGGTTTGTTGGTGGATCGCCATGGTGGCTCGGATACCATGTTCAAAGAGAGAAATAGAGAGAATGAAGGCTTAACCTCTACAGGTTAACCAACACATGTGTATATATTATCAATGAAGAATTACAAAAATACCCTTACACTTTAACAATCCTTACAGGTGATGATTTAGAGGAGATGAAACTGTTGAAATCATACTTGGCTAGAGAATTTGAAATCAAAGATTTGGGAAATTTGAAGTACTTCTTGGGAATCGAAGTGGCTAGATCCAAGGAGGGAATTTTCATATCACAACGAAAGTATGTCTTGGACTTACTCAGGGAAACTTGCTTGCTAGGGAGTAAGGCCGTGGATACTCCAATGGATCCAAATGTAAAGCTTGGAGATGATCCCAGTGGAGAACCTGTTGATAAGGGGAGATACCAGAGACTGGTAGGTAAGTTGATTTACTTGGCTCATACGAGACCTGACATTGCTTTTGATGTGAGTGTAGTTAGCCAATTCATGCATGATCCCAAACAACTCCATCTAGATGCTGTGTTTCGAATCGTGAGGTATTTGAAGTTAGCACTAGGGAAAGGTTTGTGCTTAGCTAAACATGGTCATATGTTAGTTGAAGCCTATACCTATGAAGATTGGGCCTGGTCGATTACTGACAGGAGGTCAACCACAGGTTATTGCTCGTTTGTTGGCGGCAATTTGGTGACTTGGAGGAGTAAGAAGCAGTCAGTAGTGGCTAGGTCTAGCGCCGAGGCAGAGTTAAGAGCCATGGCACAAGGGGCATGTGAGTTGTTGTGGGTTCAAATTGTGTTATCTGATCTTGGGTTTGGACCAAAAGACTCAATGAAGTTGTACTGTGATAACAAGTCTACTATTAGTATTGTCCACAATCCAGTTCAGCATGACAGGACTAAGCATGTGGAGATTGATAGACATTTCATCAAGGAAAAGCTAACTAATGGAAGCATATGTACGAAATCGGGTGGTGGTGGTGTGTGGGGGCTGCGGCTAGGTGGAGAGGGCCATGGGGGGCTGCGGCTGGGGCTGGGGCTGGGAAAGGGTGTTAGGGCTGCGGCAGTGTGGTGGAGGTGTGTGGAGGCTGTGGCTGGGTGGTGGTGATGTGTGGAGGCTGCGGCGTAGGTGGTGGTGGTGGCCGGGAGTTGAAGGTAGAGGCTAGGGTTGGTGTTTTAGCTCTGATACCATGTTAACAATAAAATTATGCCAAAAACTTAGGGTTGACAATAGTCACACCCCATATATATTATTCAATGAAGAAGAGAAATACAAATTACATTAAAGCCCTTATACAATAATAAGATAAAACTAAACTCATTTAACTAACAGTAGCTAGCTGATATTCTTACAAAAGGCCTTGCTAGTTGATCATTTCATTACATTCTTAGCAAGCTGGGCATGAGAGACATCTTCGCACCAGCTTGAGGGGGAGTGTTGAGTGTCGACATGTTTTATGCTATTTTTTATTTCTTATTTCTAATTTATCTTATGTCAAGGGACTTCAGTGTAATTGTTAGCAATTAGCTGTCAATATCAGTGGGATTGCTATTTATTCCCTTCCATTATTAGTTGGTTTATATTTGGGTCATGTTGACCATTTTTAATTTCTCATTTATTAGGAGATTAATTTTTCATTTATTAGGAGATTTTGTTTTCCTTTTTTTATGTCTCAGCATTGTGTATATAGACATTGGTGATCAATTAATAAAATAAGCTTGAATGTATAAACTTCTACATGGTATTAGAGCTTCCCCAAGGGAGATTTTACGATCCCTTTGTTATACCACCACCATATACTACCTAAACACCACCCAACTACCTGCCGACAGCCACCAACAGCCCAGCTCAGCTGCAGCCACATTAGCCAACTTTTACCCTAGCCGCAGCCATATCAGCCCACTCCTACCCCAGCCGCAGCCACATAGACCTAACCCAACCAATTCTGGCCTAGCCGAGCAGTCCCTACCCTCAGTCGCACCCTCCTACTTCTCCAAACCCTAACCTATCCCAGCCGACAACCATCATATGGTTTGGTAGACCTTTCGACAACCACCATTATCCTCTTTTAACTTTTTTTTTTTTTTTTTTCTTAACTCTGGATCCATAGACTCTTGTTTTGATTGGAGTATAATCTTCCACGTATTTTTTGGTCCTTCTATGGACCCGTGATCAAAAGTAATTGTTTTATCATCCTATATGGTGCTCCTTTTCTGATCGTGTGCTCCTAATCGGTTGATTGGTACCAGTCCCTATTCCTTTTTGTTTTCAATGATTGTTGCGGGTAATTTTCTTGTGGGCTGATTTACGATGTCGGACGATTTTGAAAAATTCACCGTCAATTCGCAGCCGTCTAGAAGTGAGAGCATTATTGTTGCTCCCTCTGATAACCCGAACTTGAAGATCACTACTTCCCTCTTCAATGGTCAAAATTTTCTGGCTTGGTCCCAGTCTGTGACGTTATTTCTTAAGAGGGCAGAGGAAAGATGGGGTACATCAACGGCCGAATCAAAGCACCAAGCACCAAGGATGCATCTTATGACAAATGGGAGATGGAGAATTCTATTGTCATGACATGGTTCACTCTATGATCCCTGAAATTGGTGAGGGTTTCTTGGACATGGCGACTGCCCAGGACATTTGAGAGACCATGACTAACACTTATTCCAGAAAGGGCAATTCTGCCCAAATGTTTGATTTGGATACACCTATTACTGCCTCATCATCTTTTGCGCGTTCAGGTAATTTAGCTACTTCAGTGAGTGCATTCAATTCCCATACTAGTCTTCCTTGGATTATTGATTCCGGGGCATCCGATCATATGACCGGTTCATCTCCTGTTTTTTCCGATTATAAACCATGTTCAGGTCAGGATAAAGTAAGGATTGCAGATGGAACCTGTTGAAATGTGTTTTAATTAGTAGTTATTTCCTTCCATTATTAGGTAGTTTATTTTTGGGTCTTGTTGACCATATTTAATTTCTTATTTATTAGGAGATTATTGTTTTCCTTTTATATATCTCAGTCTTGTGTATATATAGATTTGTAATCATCTAATAAAATTAAGCCTTTGAATCATATGTTTTCTACATGGTATCAAAGCCTCCCCAAGGGGGATTTCTAGATCCACCACTATACACAACCTAAACACCATCCCACCACCAACCGACAACCACCACCAGCCGAACCCTACCCAGACCACTCTGGCCTAGTCGCAGCCCCCCCCCCCCCCCCCCCCCCCCCCCCCCCCCCCAGCCCTCACTGACCTAGCCGCAGCCCACCCAGTCTTCACTGGCCTAGCCGCAGCCCATTCAGCCCTCACTGGCCTAGCCGCAGCCCCCAAGCCCTCCACTAACCTAGCCGCAGCCCACAAGCCCCCCACTGACCTAGCCGCAACCTCTATATGGCTTTGTAGACCTCCAACAGCCACCATTCTCTGCTACATCTTCTGTTCTTTTTTCTCGCTGCATACGTAGGTTCTTGTTTTGATTGGAGTATAATCATCTGCGTATTTTTTGGTCCTTCTATGGACCAATGATTACAAGTAGTTTTTGGGCATCCTTTATGGTGCTGTGATTTTTTTCTTTGTGTGCTATCTCTCCGTTGGTACCAGTTCCTATTCCGTCTTCTGTGATTGTTGCGGGTATTCGTTGTGCGAGTATTCAAGATGTCGGATGATTCTGAAAAATCGACCGTGAATTCGCAGCACCTTAGGACTGAGAACATTGTTGTTGCTCATCCTGATAACCCGAACTTAAAGATTCAATGGCCAAAACTTTCTAGCTTGGTCCCAGTCTGTGACATTGTTTCTTAAGGGCCGAGGAAAGATGGGGTACATCAACGGTAAGATCAAAGCACCTAGCACCGAGGATGCCACTTATGATAAATGGGAGATGGAAAACTCCATTGTCATGACTTGGCTTGTTCATTCTATGATACCAGAGATTGGTGAGGGGTTCTTACACATGGCGACTGCCCAGGACATTTGGGAGACCATGGCTAGTACTTATTCCAGAAAGGGCAATTCTGCCCAAATATTTGAGTTAAGGCGATTAATTGGCCGATTTGAACAAGGGGAAATGAGTGTTCTCCAATATTTTACGTCCCTATCTACTAATTGGAAGCGTCTCGATCATCTCTTAGACTACAAGCCAGTTTGTCCCACTGATTCCACTGCTTATAACTAACTGGTTGCTGAAGAAAGGGTTTTTAAATTTCTCGAAGGCCTTAAATCAGAGTATGATCCAGTTCGTAGTCGTGTTTTGGGTATGGATCCGTTGCCTTCCCTTCAGGAGGCCTTTGCTTATATACAGAACGAGGAAAGTCGTCGTTCTACCATGCTTCCACCTACATCTACAGAGAGATCCGCTTTAGTTTCTGCTCCTCATCGAGATGGGAACCATGGTCGTGACACTACGAGTGAGTCCAGTTCTTCTGACAAATCAAAGCAGTTTTGTGACTACTGTAACACCAAATATCACACGAGGGAGACATGCTACAAACTTCATGGTTATCCACAAGGAAGTCGAGGGGGTCGTTCGGGACAGTCTAGGGGTCGTGGTGGACGTGGAGGTAACGTTGGGGGCCGTGGTTCTCGTGCCCATCATACCGAGGTTGTTGATTCCTCCGCTGTTGCTGATATACCTTCATCCACTGCATTATCTACCTCAGATTTGGAGACTCTCCGTCGCTTGATGTCTAAACTGGATACACCTACCACTGCCTCATCATCTTTTGCTCATTCAGGTAACTTAGCCTCTTCTGTGAGTGCATTCCATTCTCAATCTAGTCACCCTTGGATCATTGACTCCGGGGCATCTGATCATATGACTGGTTCCTCTTCTGTTTTTTCCGACTATAAACCATATTCAGGATAAGATAAAGTCAAGATTGCTGATGGAACCATTTCTTCGGTTTCAGGCAAAGGTTTAGTCCGTGTCTCTCCCTCATTGTCTTTATCTTCTGTTTTTCATGTTCCTAGCTTTGCCAATAATCTCTTATCTATCAGTCGTATTACTCGTGATCATAATTGTAGCGTCACATTTTTCCCTTCTCATTGTGTTTTTCAGGATCTTATCACGAGGAGGAAGATTGGCAGTGGTAGAGAGGAGAATGGTCTTTATCTTCTGGAACCACAGGACCAATCACATCTGGCACATCATACTACTTTTGCTGACTCTACATCTGGTGATATCATGCTTTGGCACAGACGTCTTGGACATCCTGCCTTTAGTTTACTTCAGTTTTTATTTCCCCGTTTATTGTCAAATAAAAATGTATCCACCTTTCGGTGTGAGGATTGTGAACTTGGCAAGCACCACCGTGCTTCTTTCTATCCCAGTAATAATAAAAGTACTACTCCTTTTTCTCTTATTCATTCTGATGTTTGGGGTGCTTCTAGAGTTGTTTCACTTAAAGGTCATAGATGGTTTGTCACATTCATTGATGATTTTTCTCGTGCTTCTTGGGTATACATGATGAAAGAGAAGAGCGAAGTTCACTCAATCTTTAAAATTTTTCATAAAATGATCTTTACTCAATTTGATGCTCGTGTCAAAATTATTCGATCAGATAATGGGGGGGAGTATTTTAAAGCTGGTCTTGAAGATTATTTTTTGGATCATGGCATAATTCATCAATCATCTTGTACCAACACCCCACAACAGAATGGGGTTGCTGAGCGTAAAAATAGACATCTCTTAAACACTGCTAGGTCTATGTTATTCTCTGCTCAGGCTCCAAAGTCTTTCTGGGGAGAAGCAGTCTTAACGGCTGCTTATCTCATCAATAGGTTGCCTACTCAAGTACTCAACAAAAAGTCTCCCATTGAAATACTCTCTAGTCCTCCTGCCTTGTTTTCTATTCCTCCTAAAGTCTTTGGCTGTGTGTGTTTTGTTCATAGCCATGCCCCAACACGAGGGAAACTTGATCCTCGTGCTATTAAATGTGTCTTTGTTGGTTACTCACCTACACAGAAAGGCTATAAGTGTTACCATCCTCCTACCCGGAAGTGGTATGTCTCCATGGATGTCACTTTTTTCGAGGAACGATCTTATTTCAATCCTCAGACACCTCTTCAGGGGGAGACGAGGCATATAGAAGAGTTGCCTGATAGGGTTGAGATTTCTACTACTCCTAGTGATGGTCTTGTGCCGATGCCTAATGTTACTGTGTCTAATCCATTTGAGATATTGGGGACGATTGAAAATGAGGATGAAATAGATAGAGGGGCAGATGAGGAACCCACCAGGAAAAGAGGAGGAGACCCAGAAAAGGGGGATGTAGTTTATCAGCGAAGAACTTGGAGGATGGAAGATAAGACCATTGCTCCAAATCCGCCACTGCCACCTTCTTCTCCTGATGAGAACCTAGGTAACTCTGATTCTACTCCTGTTATTGATTCTCCTATCATTGATTCCACTCCTGGTGTTGATGATCTAGATATTCCAATTACTACACGTAAGGGTGTTAGGTCATGTACTCAACATCCCATATCTAACTTTGTCTCTTATAGCCGTCTCTCTCCTTCCCATAAAGTTTTTGTGTCCAATCTTGCTTCTGTGTCTGTACCTAACCATGTACAGGATGCACTCATTGATCCCAAATGGAAACATGCTATGATTGAGGAGATGAAAGCGCTCCACAAGAATAGTACCTGGGAATTGGTTAACTTACCTAGAGGGCACAAGACAGTGGGGTGCAAGTGGGTGTTTACAGTCAAACATAAAGCAGACGGGTCTATTGAAAGGTACAAAGCACGGTTAGTTGCAAAAGGTTTTACACAAACCTATGGGGTAGATTATGAGGAAACGTTTGCCCCAGTTGCTAAGATGAATACTGTGAGAATCCTGTTATCTCTTGCTGCAAATTTGAATTGGCCCCTACATCAATTTGATGTGAAAAATGCATTTCTACATGGAGATCTGGCAGAAGAAGTATATATGGATATTCCTCCAGGTTTTGAAGACTCTAAAACCAAAGGGAAAGTTTGCAAGCTTAAAAAGTCTCTGTATGGGCTTAAACAGTCTCCAAGAGCATGGTTTGAGAGATTTACTCAAGCTATGTTGAAATATGGCTTTAAACAAAGCCAAGGTGATCATACACTGTTCATTAGACATTCCTCACAAGGGAAAGTCACCGTTCTCATAGTGTATGTGGATGATATTGTCTTGACAAGAGACGATGTGGTAGATATGCAGGAGTTGAAGAAATACTTGGCCAAGGAATTTGAAATAAAAGACTTGGGAAATCTCAAGTACTTTCTGGGAATTGAGGTGGCTCGAAGCAAACAAGGAATCTTTATCTCCCAGAGAAAATATGTTCTCGATCTTCTCCAGGAAACTGGCATGCTGGGGAGTAAGGCATGTGATACGCCTATGGAAGTTAATCAGAAGCTAGGAGATGACACTGATGGAGCAGTGGTTGACAGAGGGAGATACCAGAGATTGGTGGGCAAACTTATTTACTTGTCACATACCCGTCCAGACATCGCTTTTGCTGTAAGTGTTGTTAGTCAATTCATGCATGCTCCACGTGAATATCACTACAGTGTTGTTCTTCATATTCTTAGATACTTGAAGTCAGCACCCGGAAAAGGATTGTTTTTCGGTGTACATGATCATCTTCAGGTGGAAGGTTATACAGATGCAGACTGGGCAGGTTCAGTCACAGATAGGAGGTCTACCTCAGGATATTGCACCTTTGTTGGAGGAAATCTTGTTACCTGGCGTAGCAAGAAACAGACCGTTGTATCTAGATCGAGTGCTGAAGCGGAATTCCGAGCTATGTCTCAAGGAATTTGCGAACTATTGTGGATAAAAATTCTTTTGAGAGATCTTAGACTTGAGACTACAGATTCAATGAGGTTGTACTGTGATAATAAAGCAGCCATCAATATTGCCTAGTACAACATGATCGAACTAAGCATGTTGAAATTGACAGACACTTCATCAAGGAAAATTTGAGCAGTGGAGTGATATGTATCCCATTTGTGAAGTCTAGTGAACAACTGACAGATGTTCTCACCAAAGGTCTTGGAAGCAGGAATCATCATTACTATCTTAGCAAGCTGGGCATGAGAGATATCTTCGCACCAGCTTGAGGGGGAGTGTTGAAATGTGTTTTAATTAGTAGTTATTTCCTTCCATTATTAGGTAGTTTATTTTTGGGTCTTGTTGACCATATTTAATTTCTTATTTATTAGGAGATTGTTGTTTTCCTTTTATATATCTCAGTCTTGTGTATATATAGATTTGTAATCATCTAATAAAATTAAGCCTTT